>JABSTQ010010203.1:0-257104 GCA_013358835.2 Ixodes persulcatus
TGATTAGTGTAGTGCTTGGAGGAACAGGTAACCTTGCGAGTTACTTACAGCACTTTAGGAAGCAATTACGGCTCGGTTAGGAACAAATTACCTGAACTGTTAACTCTGATGACTTTGTTGTTTTTTTTGTAATAAATGCTCGAAATCATAAGAAAAAGTGCAGTTCGGATTTTTTGAAGCCAACTCGATGCTTATGCCATCAGGTGTGATTGAGTAGAAGCTTGATGATTACTTAAGAATGAAAGAATAAAACGCAAAGGACATACAGGGAGAAACACTCTCATTTTTAGCAACATTGTTTAATTTTGAACACAACAATTTGTGCAGTGCTCAAGATCAGGGGTGGCCAAGCTGCGGCTCTTCGCGTGTTAAAGTGCGGCTCGCGGCTCCCTCCCCTACCACTCGATAAATGGAACACGTTTTAAATCGAAAGACAGGTTGCGGTTTGGTATCGTGTGCTGCTGCTACCTTACGTACAGTTGGACTGCTTTTGACTCGGATATATTGAAAGTAGTTCGAGTTTCGTTTATTTCTCTGGACAAAAGTTTGCCCCCCCCCCCCCCCGGCCCGCGGCTCTTGGAAGTTTCGTGGCATTGTTTACGGCTCTTAGGCCGGGTCAGCCTGGCCACCCCTGCTCTAGATTTAGATTCAGATATGGAAAGGGTAAAGGAGAGAATGAAAATGAGGGTTCAGTTGCAGTGACTAAGCAGTTGCAGAAATGTTCCAATTAGGGCCTAAAAGATTCAATTTCACGTTGCAGTAAAATTTATGATGTAGGTGAGACGTTCTGTTTTGCTTTGACTGCGATAGCAGTCCCGACACTCGATGAGTTCGGGTCGTCGATGTCTGCTCAAACGTTTGTGGTCGATGTTTGCTCTCAACTACAGCGCCTCGCCCGTTTCAGTGGCTGGAAAATGTGGGGCCACGTAAGCCGACAGGGTGCGGTGCAGCGTGGAGAGGGTGAGCGGCAATGTATTGTCGACTACGGGACGTTGCTCTCCCCCAACATAGGGCGGTTACCACACGATTCTGACACCATCAAAGGGGGGCCCACGGGAGGAAATAGAAGAAATGCACCCAGAACGCACTCGCGAGCATCGAGGATATCTGTTCTGCCACTTCTGCTGTCGCTGTCTCTCATCTTCCATGATAGTGTAAACGTGCTGACAATTTTTCTTATTAGGAATGGTTCGACAATCTGGCATTTATAGTACTGACGGTGTCCACCCTTGAGTTTTGACCTGTTTTGATGTGCATCCGAAGCCGTTTCTTTTTTGCATGAGCTGCAATGGGATGTGTTGGGTGCTGAACTCCCGGTGTTACCTCATTTTATTGTTCAGATAGGCGACCCTTAATGCTAAAATGCAAAATATGCAATTTTATGGTTGCTCTGCATTCCTTGTTTTTCAAATTTATTTGAAATGTGTTTCGAACTGGAAACAAATTGTGGACGTTACATGCCTGGTTCATGGTGCTCCTGTGCTGTGGAGGCTTCTGGCATGATGCCTGTCTCTTTCTCAGCTGTGCTTTGAGAATCTAAATAAGCAACAAAAAAGATTTCAAATAAAAGAAACTTTGCAAATAGGCATTCGACAATTCACATTGATCCGAGACATGAGAACGAGGATAATGTAGACCTGATACTTCATACAATAAATAATGTAGTGAATGTTACGTACCTTGTGCCCCAGGCTCCGGTGCTGGAAAGGCTTCTGGCGTGAGTCCGAGCTCTATCCCGGCAGTGCTTAAAGTGTCCAAAGTAAGCAACGAATAGAGATTTCTGATTAAAGAAAGTTTGCAGACATTACTGATTATGGACAAGCGTGTTGATATAAACATACTTAAAATTGAGAGAATAAAAACACGAAGGACGACGACAAGGACAACACATTCTTTCACGTCCTCGTCCTTCATGTTTTGTAACCTTTCAATTGTAAGTGCTGCACATATCCATTCAACATTTCCCAGTCCAGTACCGTGCATTTGTGAATGAAAAAGTAATATTGTCTCGCTGTCGTCCCGCAAACAGTAGAAAGTGCTACGTGCCTGGTTCATGGTGCTCCTGTGCTGGGGAGGCCTCGGGCATGATGCCTTGCTTTCTCAGCTGTGCTTAGAGAGTCTAAATAAGCGAAAAAAAAAAAAGATTTCAAATAAAAGGAACTTTGCAAATAGGCATTCAACAATTCATATTGATCCGAGAAATGGGGACGACGATAATGCAGACTTGATATGGAATACAATAACTAATAAAAAAAAAAATTTTTTTAGTTATAGCCTTTTTTTGTCTGGCGCAATATGGCCTAAGTTGCTTGTGCGCCATAAAACCCCAATCATTGATTGCCATAGCCTGCCAAATAAAAGAAAAAAGTGAAATTCGGATGTCGATCTCATGCATTCCTCCGGTACGAATGAGTGCAAATGGCGGCCCTCCCCGCTCAGCTGGGAGCAGCCGAAAGTTCACGCGCATGTGCTCACGCCTCTCGCTCAGCGCCGCGGGCTGATTGGCTCACTCGGAAGGGGGGCGTCCTTCGGCAAGATCATAGAGTGGGCAAAGTCTCCCCATACATGGCTCTGGGCGACGTTTGTCACATTCTTGAGATGATACAGTCACAATTTTGTTTCTGCCCCTTGCATTTCTGAAGAAGCAATGACCATTCCTGTGCAAAGAACAAGGCTCGTGCAACTTAAACGTTCTGGACATGTTCTTCCCTGGAGATGCACGACAGTAAAGGAGATAGCACACTTACTTTTACTACTCATAGAAAGATTGAAGAGAAGCCCACTGAAGTAACGAGGTGTACAGCACCCACAGTCATATGTGTTCACTTCCGACAAGAGATTTCCGGTGAAAGCACAACTGCACCTCTCTGGTAGTCTGGTAGTCTCTTGCCTCACAACACATAGCTATAACCTTGATTTGTTTGAAAAATTCAGGGCTGATTGATAGCGTTGCCCCACGTAATGAATTAAAGAAATTTGCCGCCAAAGCACCAAAAAAAAAATTGCTTTTTGTGTAAGGCACGTCGCACTATTTGGCGGTGAAGAACTCCCAGTCCTCGTCTTTAAGTCCTTACCTTAACCTCTTTTTGACAGTTTCCGCCAACTACAAGTGGGTGGTCTCGCACTCTCGGTGACCATGCCGCCGGTGCGCCCTTCGGAATGATTATGGAGCTACCCAGGTCCAGGCTAACCTACAACCAGCCGCCCGGGACGCATCCATTTCCCGCAGGCTACTTAAGCCGGTTCAAACAAATGAATGGGAGCTGCCATGGGGGAGGCTCTGGCTAAGCAAAGACTTCAACTTCTTTTTGCAGCATCTCCCCTCCCCCGAATCTGCCTGTGGGGCATGGGCCCCACAGACGGTTTCGTCAAATAAGGCAGTACCAACCCTTTATGTCTTTTTTGGCTGACAGGGCGAAGCGTGTTGTCGTTTTCGAGTGCCAAAAACCACATTGATTAAGAATTCAATGTGTTGCTGCTGTCTCCTCTCCATCGGAGCCTTAGGCAGTCTTCGGATGAACTGGACCGTAGCCTGTTTTAAATAGCGAGCTACGGAGTGGGTTATATTAGCGTCCAGCAGGTAAAGTAGAAACTCACAGGTTAAAGTATCAATGTGCCAAATTTAGTAACAGGAATGAGCATTCCCTATTGAAAGACCAGTTTGAAAATCTAACTGGTCATACTGGTATTTAAACTGGCCAAACTGGTATTTGGACTGGTCAGACTGGTCTAACTGGAAATCAAACTGGTGGAACTGGTAGTCAGACTGGTCTAACTGGTAACCATATTGATCTAACGGGTCACCAGATTGCCTTCTAACTTGTCGCCAGATTGGCCTGACTGGTCACCATATTGACCTAACTGGTTACCAGACTGGCTGAACTGGTAACCAGATTGACCAAACTGGTCACCAGATTGGCCAAACTGGTCACCAAACTGGCCGAACTGGTCCAACTGGTAACCAGATTGACCAAACTGGTCACCAGACTGGCCGAACTGGTTCAACTGGTAACCAGATTGAACAAACTGGTAACCAGATTGACCAAACTGGTCACCAGATAGGCCTCACTGGGTACCAGATTGACCCCTCTTTTTCACTTTATTTGTAGGGGTGTGCGAATTGGATAGCGCAGAGTCATCCGTAACCTTCTCTGTGCAAAATAAAGTCACAACAAGCGGTTCCGTTAACAGTGTTGAAGCTATTTATTTGTCATATATGTTCTACCATCTCACGATTGTCACAGGGCGACATGGTACTATCCCTTACAAAAATGAACAATGAGTTTCAATGAGCTTCTAATGTCTTTTTATAGAGTCAAATGAAACTAAAAAATAACTCAATGTTAAATGAGTTTTATGATTACAAAACTTATATTTATTCTTTTGATTTTACTAATTACACATTCAAATGAGTGTTATCATTACCCACTCAATATATATTCTTTTGAATTTACTCATTACAAATTCAAGTGAGGTTTATCTTTACCCAATCAATATAAACTCTTTTGGGTTTACTCATTACACATACAAATGAGTGTTATCACTAAGAACACAATATCTATTATTTTGAGTTTACTCATTACAAATCGTAACGAGTTTTATCGTTACCCAGTCGATATCCATTCTTTTTAAATTTATAAATGTACTGATTACTCATGCAAATGAGTATTATCATTAAGAATGCAATATCAGTTCTTTTGAGTTTATCCATAGACACTCAAGTGAGTTCTACCATAAGGCACCCAATAGACATCAGCTGATCCACAGTGGAGGAATTGGATAAAGGCAAAGGTGAAGATTATCATGAATGCAGATTGCCTGCTATTCAGAAGACATTCTCCTCAAATAAAGTCATGTTCAAAATTGCAATTCAATAACTTCTCATATTTCTTAACAATTCATTAACCCTTCTATGAAATCAAAACATATTCAATTATTCCCCTTCTCAACTATAGTCCGTTGCAACCTAAGAACGAAGGGCGAGGGTAAGACGGGCCGAGGAACAGGATGCTGACGGAACGCTCGAGAAGAGAGGGGAAACCTCCCTCTCTCTTAAGCGTTCCGTCTGCTTCCTCTTCCCCAGCCCGTCTTACCCTCGCCCTTCGTTCTTAGGTTGCAGCGGACTATAGCACACTGTCTCGGGCGATCAAAATGACACAGCGATAGACATAATGACTCAATACAGCATCTGCTCCCAAACTTCCCTACGCGCGCAATCCACTAAAATATAAAATATATCCTGCCACGACCCCGCCCCCTCCTCCATTCGCATTTGGCTAGACCACAAGTCTTACTATCTCAGTGCATAAGCAGTGACATATTGAAATTGACTCTGAAATTTAGTTTCTCAGGTAATACAGGTAATTATAACAGTTAACAAATTTAAAACCATTGGAAAAAAAAAAGAAACAGGCCAGCAGTTGTTTTGCGACACTCCACTAGATCAGTCACGACACCCCTGGGGTTCGCGCCTCACAGTTTGGGAACACTGCTGTTTAATATTACAAATACAGAGTGCTGCTTAGAACATTTTTCAAAACATTTATAAGTAGCAACTGTTGATTTAATACCGCGCGAAAATTTAAACCAACTCTCGCACAATCTCACGGAAACATAATCCCAAGTTTCCACAGAATAAAAACCAGTAAGAACAACACGCAATACACACTAGGCTGGTTAATTAACTCTGAGCTGTCATTTTGTTTGAATTCAATACACATGAAAATAAAAGAGGAATAGGAATGCCAATAGGCATACCTTTTGGTCCTATAGGAGGTTGGACTGCTCCCATATGGACTTTATCGGACCATTAGGAATGAAATGTTTTGTTGGCCAAACAGGAAATCTAAGCCAATTGTGCATGTATATTTGAGCAACAGGAACCAATTAGACGTACGTCTGTCAGAACGATGTAAATGCATATTGGACGCAACAGTTGAGAATCGGATCAGTGGGAACATGTTGCTTTGCTTTTGGAAAGTTGTTTTTGACGAAGCTGATATATTTGTTAGACATCCAACTGAGGTAAAAATAGTCCCTATCAGAAATACACCAGCCCATATTTGATGCATGTGTAATGTAGCCTAGGCTGTATGATGCAAATATCTGTTCCACGTCCAAATAATGTGTTGCTAGAATTCCAGCAAGTATAAAAGTACATTATTCAAGTTAATTATGCCACAGTGTTACGCTTATTTTTCAATATTTTCGGATGGCAAAAATGGTTTCAGCCCAGGCTGAAACCATTTTTGGTTTCAGCCTGGGCCAAAACCAAAAATTATTAATAAAAATAATTATTAAAAATTATTAATTATTAATTATTAATAGACCGATCTCACCGAGCGTTCGGCGCATGCGTGACTAAACCATAACTTTAGTTCACAGAAGGCAAACTCCAGTGCACGCGAGGGCTCGTGCTGTCTCGTGCTCCTAACGCGCAGAGCTCCAGTGAGGTTGTCGCTCGTGCAGAAAGACTAAAGTTCCCTCGATGCATTGCGGCAGCGGTGGCGTTGTCAAACTGCCTGGTGAGATCGGTCTATTACTAATAATTTATAATTATTAGTAATTATTAATGATTACTAATAATTATTAGTAATTATGAGTAATGTGCTAATAATTACTAATAAATATTAGTAAATTATTAGTAATTTACTAATAATTTATTAGTAAATTATTAGTAAAATAATTTACGAGTGTAAGCTGAGTGTAAATTAAAAGTAATCTGCACAAAAAAAAAATACACCCTACTGCATTGCACCCGAAACTAATAGCGCGTCGGTGCTAGTTGTGATTTACACATTTATTTCTTGTGCTTATAATAACTGTATTCACCCTCTTTTACTCCTAAGTTTCTTAAGACATATTTAAGGCGCCCCTTTATCGCGATTTGGTCAGTTTCGGTTTCGGTATTGTAACTTTTACTGCTTTCGGTTTCGTATTGTCAGGATCGCGTCTTCGACGCCCCATCGGTAGCGACACCAGTTCTTTTTTTTTTTCTTTTTCCGGCTTGGTTGCGCGACCGTTGAGACCGTTGCGTTGGGTACATGTGTTTCGCGGGATGGAAATGCCTTTAGACATGGAAATTTGCTAATTTAATCAAGTTTATCTGTCTGTGATGTTTCGTCTTGTGATTATTATGTTCAAGAAGAGCGGGGAAGACCGGCGACGCGACAGAACTAGCAACTCAACGCAGTTGGTAAGCATGCTTCTTTGTTTGCATTGTAAGTAGACGCCTTGAACGAGAAGTGAACATTAGGGAGTTTTAGAATAACTTACGCAACCCCAAAGAAATGACGTCTTCGCTGCTGTGCATGCGCAGACCCAAAACAAGCATTCGGACTCGAGCTTTGGGCCCGTTATTTCTCGAAAATAGCGTAGGTAACGCAAAAGGCGGCGCCCACGACATCTCTGTTGATCGCGTCTTCGACGCCGTCGCCCGCTCGGGAACTGCGTGAGTCGCACTCGGCGCGGTCGGTATGGTCGAAGCGTATTGAAAACGCCACGGATCGCTGGAGTCACAGCTCAAAGCTATCGAAGCGCGTCTACTTACCATCGCGGCAGAAATGTAAACATGCCTGGGTAGTGGATCGTCTGGGCTTCGTAAGTACAACAGAGCAGCTTGGCAGTGACAAAAACAAAACATACAGCATTGAGTATAAAGCAACTATAAAACTGTTACTCTAGACGAAACACTTGTTTAATTTTCAAGATATAACGTTCTAACTTCCAAATAAAAGCTGTCGCGACATCTTGGTGGCGTTTTAAGCGCGAGATGCTTGCGTTTTTTGGGTCCCCGGCAGAGAAACGCTATTCTAAAACTTTTCGCCGCAATCCTCGCTATTTTGCCGTCCGTAACGCGCGTTACGTAGCGCCCGGTATTCTAAAACTCCCTATTTTCTCGGCACACGTTTGCTCGTTAAGCTAGATTTTTTTTTTCTTTTTTTTTTAACTAGTTGGGTTTGCTTAATCTGTCCTTATGTTTGGATCTGTGCGAAGCATAATGAAAAGTTGCCACTCATTTTGTGTATGGTCCGAGAAAGTGTAGCTTATGTCAACAGAGCACTTATTGAATTCCTAATGCTGCTTTCAGTCCGTTGCTTTAGAAAATGTCTTATTGGTCTAACAGTGTACTGATGTCGTTCAACTATAAATTGATTACATTGATCATACTTCATTACTTTTCAGAAGTTAGACTTCCTTGGAATTCGGTTCATGCAGAGCCAATATTCCTTTGCAGTCAAAATGGTTCAAGAGGATAGCCATCTTTTTTGAAGTTATGGAAGTGGACTGGATGGTACTGTTAGGACAAACTTCGGTCCCCTGACTTTCTAGAATTGAACTGGGTTTACATTTGTCTGTTATAATTTTTGATAAGGCAGTTGTTCCTTTTCGCGTCTTTTTTTTTTTTCTCTTTCATTTTGCAACTGTGATGTGATCAAGCCGAGTGCCGCAGTTATTCCCAAATGAAGCAGCAGCAGTGTGTTCCCAGCTTGCGTCACTTCGATTCATTTCAAGGCATGCCACGAAATGAATGCCCCTGTTCATACACCGTTGGAAGTGGGACTGACTTCAAAATGCAGTTCGACACAGCGTTTGAGCGGTATGGGACGTGTGTTGAATGATCTATGCGGTTGTCACGGGTTCGTGGTTGGTCAACCCGAAACGCTCCAAGTCCCACTTCCTTCTTCTCGTCTTCCTCTTCGCATTGGTTTGAAGCTCGGCCGGCATTAGTCTCATCCGAGCTCATGCCTTTGGCGCTCAGGTAAACGTGCGTGAGGATTGCAATTAAACCCCCCGAACCACCCTTAAACAGAACAAAATGACAAAAAAGACGAAATTTGTGACAGTGGTGTTCGAGAGAAAGTGCCGACTTTTAATTACCCTGCCTGAAACTTTGCAAACATTTCAGTGAGGCTGCAGCTGTGAGGGTGAGGTGGATCCAATATGAAAACTGGACCCTAAAGCGACGCCTTCAGGATGCCGAAAATAATTATGGTAAGTTAGAAATTAACCCACTAGTATACTAGGGCCGGGTGTCGATTAAAAAAAATTTAACCCAGTTAATTTGACACATTAAGTTTCAGGCATAATATCTTCAAAAGAATGAAACTGCAGATGTTCCAAACTGGCTGAGGTAAAGCAGCCTTGCAGTGCACCACGGTTTAGACTGAACAAACTTTTTTGTACCATCCACAAGGTATAGCTCTTTCATTGAAGTTTTATGAACTAATTTCCTCAATGTTTGAACTTTCAGCGTGCCAGCTGGGTAGTGTGTAATTGTGTTTTTATAGCGCAAGCAATATCTTAATCCTGGCGGCAGGAAGTTTCGGCTAGCAGTTGACATGGTTGGACAACGGTGTGCATGCTTGCTTTCTCTGCAGCGGCCAATGAAGCGAAATAACAGCATGTGCGGATTGTTCATGCATTTAATTTTTTGTTTGTTGTTTGTTTCAAACTACATGTGCTCCCAGTACAAGGGGGTGGCCTTCCAGGCGCTGACGACCAGCATGTCGTCTCTGCTGTGCTGTCGAGGAAAATTTAAAGGGTAAATATTGCAGCTGCAGTTTTTTCTTTTCTGTCCCTGCTACACTTCCTGTGAATTTCTCCGCATGCATTGTTTTTTTTTGTTTTCATGGTACTGTAAACTTTTGTTATAGTCCGTTGCAACTATAGAATAGCAGAAGCCCCTCCCACAATTCCCTTTGCTCGCCATGATTGGCGGTGTCCTCTCGGCTCTCCTCCTCTCTAGTGTCTACTTACTAAAAAGAGTGAAGGGCTTTGTGGGAGGGGCTTCTGCTATTCTAGAGTTGCAACAGAGTATAGCGCGACCTAGGTTAATTTCATCATTTCGAAGAGTCCTAGCGGGCACCCATGCATTTTTATGGGAAGGACTCTGCATCATATTTTGAACCGAGAAAATGACCCCACGAACGGGAAAGCACGGGCCCTCTGCTACAAAATTAACCGGACCACACTTTGTTTTCAGGATCAGACCGCAAAAAGTCGACTCCTGTCTTATAAACGGCGGGTAACAGAAGTACTGTGCTAGTCTCGCCACGTTGGGAAGCCAATGCTATGACCCCCATCTTGATTTTTTTAATGCTTGTTAAGTTGTTATGGCTGTTTTCACATCTGGTATTTTACTGTTCTTTGGCCAAAAGTGAGTGGCAGGTCGCCATAGGTTTCCAGAAGAAAGCAATCGCAAATGCAGAAATTTCTAACAAGTTCGTAGCGCAGTGGTGCTTTGTCGCAACCGAGGAGAAACTCTACGGTATTGTTGATGCAAAACATTAAGCCTCACGACTAGCAACAAATTAATCGTGGATATACTGCACCGTACGGCGTTTATTTGAGCTCTACTCCACACAAACAATTACAGGGGTACTTAGGTATCCCTTTGTGGGTTGAATGCGAAAGCATTGCCATTCCTAACGACACTTCCTTTTTTTTCCTCTTTTGTTAGGAATGACAATGCTTTTGCATTCAATCCACATAGGGATACCTAAGTGCCCCTGTAATATCTTTTTTTACGTTACATCATATGGCGTCACACATCATGGTACGTCATGTCGTCACATGAAGTGTGATATCATCGAACCAAGGACATATTTTTATGACCATCTTTCGGGCACATCAATGCCGATGGCATCTTTTGCTGTAATGGAACAAGCTTCTTTTTGAGGGGAGAGTAATGCCGCATTCCGAAGCGGCTGAGATAGCACAGCAGCTAGCATGCCCGGCTCTCGCACAACAGCACCGGGTTCGAATCCCAGCCGTGGATGCACATTTTATTCTTTCTTTTATCCCTCTGTCGGCATTTGGTACCACTCGGTTAAAGCCGCCGGACGCCAGATTTTCTGCTCCATAGACATATAATGCTTTCGCATTAAAAAGGCACATCCAGTCAGAAATGTGCCTTTTTGTGTGGTAGAGTCGCACAGCTGCCCACCACTTCGAAAATCACAACTGAAGTACGAGGGGGCACTAGTGATCAACAAATCAGGTTCACGCCATTCATAGGTGAAGGATCCATTTGCCGTTGATCGCAGTCCTGCACCATGTTAGCTCTAACTGGCAGAATGGACAGCTCGGCAGACTCGTCGGCTGAATCCTCCGTGTGTAGTTTAGCGTTGTCCTTATGCTGCTTCAAGTAGGGATGCATGCGAACAGTGCGCAAAACACATGCCTCTTGCCCACGCTTCTAACTTCATTGCTGGTCGCGGCGAAATAGCCAAGTGACGTGCGGTCATGTTTGCCCTAAGAAGTTTGTAAGACACTTTGAATGATGTCGTAATAATCCGTTGTAAGTCACAGAAAAGTTGCGACAATTCTGTTTCTTAATACGGATTTCTTCTCGGGTTTTGTCATACAAAATGTTTTATCGTAAGTTTGCTTTAGGAATTTGGCCTCTGATGTCTCGATCCTCCCAATAATTCAAACTTTGTGTATTGCATCGATTGTGAAAGCTGCAGTTGACACACACCCATTCGGAGCATGGCTTTATGATCCGCATTGAGCCCTGTTACCGTTTCCTTCCTGTCCGTTGTGATCAAAAATACTTCTTCAAGATAGTAAACAAACAAAAAAAAAATACACAGGGACAAGAAGTGGACATAAAACACTGGCGTCAGTGTTTACCACCACTTATAGTCCATGTGTTTTTTTGCAGTGCTTCTCTACGATCATGAACCAATTGGCCCGAATTGCCATATTAATTCTTCGAGATGCTTATAAGTTATAGCTTCTCTATGTTCAAATTTGGTAAACTTCATAAGCGACAACATCTGCTTGCTTATCTTTGGTAGACCTTGTCAAAAGCCAAAATAAAAGACTCCAATGCGGCGGCAAAAACAGTGAGAAATTGATTCTCGCAGACTCGGGGGGAAATTATACTTTTGGACCATGGTGCCCCTGACAATGCTATTAGTGCCACTCATTAAACTATCAAGGTAGTGTGTAAATTAAGTGCCTGGGTGAGCAAAAATGTAGGAATTTTAAATGTGACTTTCCGCATTTAAGGCTGGTTCACGCATACAGTGCAGCGATAACTCAGCCCTGTTAAGGCAACGAGTCAGTGCTACTTCCATGGCTTGTATCGTGTGTTCTGAGTTGCCTCCTTTCATACAAAGGACCGATGTCCCGGTTTGTAATACTGATTCAGCACTGAGGTACTGCTGCGCCGTGAACAGGATACCTTGCTCGGACATTGAAGTTTAGGTGAGCAGATCAATGTGTAACTGTGCATCTTTTTTCTTTATAGGTTACCAGTACTCCCGTGGACGCGAAGGCAGTACAAGGTCTCCCGTGGACACGAAGGCAGTACAAGGTCAGCCATGGACACGAAGGCAGTGTACCATATACTCAAATTTGACATTTTTAATAACCCATCTATTGCTCCTTCCCACGGTTTTATGCAGGCATTTTCTGAACCCTGCATGCGTATATAGACAACATATAAGTGACACTTGCACTCACTTTCCCCTTCCCTCAAAACAGCGGTTACATCCGGACCACATAGCATGCAACCTATTGCCGTCTTCCCTCTTAGAGCTCTCTATCTAGAAACCCATGCTAGGAGTATAATTTCTAATACATTTCATTTGAAAGTCTAGATACACTGCTTTGAGCCTCTGTTGAAAATGAAATGTTTTTGCTACTGCGTTGCAATCGAGGTTTTGATGGGCCATCTCATTATGTATATTCCGACTCGTCAGAATATACCTAATGAGATGGCACGTCAAAACCTCAATTACAACGCGGTAGAAAAAAACATTTGATTTTCAACAGAGGCTCAAAACAGTGTATCTAGACTTTCAAATGAAATGTATTAGAAATTCTTATGAGGTGGCGCGGCAAAACCTTAATTGAAACGCGGTGGCCAATAGTTTTCGTAAACTCCTTAGGGACTCGTTACCAAAAATCAATTGTTTCTTAACACAGACTCGAAACGGTGTCAATAGACTTTCAAATTATATTCATATTAAGTATATTAGAAACTTTATGCGGTAGCTTTGTCGAAACTTCAATTGGAACGCGGTGGCCAATAGTTTTCGTAAACTCCTTATGGATTTGTTACAAAACTCATTTGCATTTCTATTGAGACTCGAAACGATACGATGAGTAGACTGCATAAACCTTCGAATGAAATTCATTACAACTTTTTGTAAGGTATATACAAACAATTAATTTATTTGACACTGAATTCATGGCATATTAATGCCCACACGAAAGGTCAGCTTTATTTATTTAGCTAGAGAACACTTCATCAATCAAAAAAGTAAGAGCCAACATACTTAGATATTCTTAAAGATTTTTTTAAATATTTTCTTCCCAAAAATAGGTCAAACCAGTTTAAATTCTACAAACCTTCAGATAAAAACGTCAATAACTGCTGCACCATGCTTTATGTGGATCATGGGACAAGTTCAGATGAATTAATTAACAAAAAAGTCAGAAAATTGGGCATCAGCTTGCTACAACACCAATCGCATGCTGATTTCACATTCATAAGCATTTCACAGTTCCGCAAGATTGTGATCTGCCAAAACAGTTTGTTATCATCTGAACACAATTAAACTTAAGTCATTCTGAAAACATTGATTAGAATTGGACTATGCATGGGCCTTTGCGACACATCCAAAATTGAAACATAAGGTCGGAATTGTGCAGTCAAGAACACACAAACATCTCTCTAAGGACAATCAAAGAAAGTTTTAAGTGGGGTGCACATACCGTAAAAATGCAATTTATGTGAAATGGACAGTCAACCACATCAAAAGGACTTTGAAAGATCGAAATATACAGTATCAACCTGTCCTCATTGACACACAGCAAAACCGAAATGAAAAATGACACTAGATGTGTCCACTGATTTTCCACTCTATAGCAAAATTAAAGTTAGTTTATACAGCGTAATGTCGGTCTGCCTTTGGAATGGGGTAACACAGTGCAAGAACAAGGACAAGGACAACTAATTGCAAAACGAAGTTCTAAGTGGGGTAATCCTACTCATACTTGGGAGCAACAGAGAGTAAATAGAAAACATATTTCACGCGTACACTCGAGCGTGGCAGGGAGTGTACATAAGAGTGTGATTCAGGCGTGGCACTCAAAGGGGTTCGCTAGCCAAATTTAAATGAACGAGTGTTTATAACCCAACTAATCGCGCTCTATCACATTTGGGAGGTCACAAATGAAGGACTTGCTATCCGAGATGAATTCATTGTAAACACAGCTTCTTTTGACATTGCAGGGCTCCACACAGCAAACAGTGTTTCTCTCTGAGAGAAAGCACTCCTTGATGTGCTCTGGAAGCTGCTGCAATTCCCTCAGAACCACTTTCTTGCAGAGGAGGATGCAGCAAGAACCAGTTACCAAAACTACTTCCACGATTTTTAAAATCTTAAAGTAATGTCCATCATGCGTGGAGACAAAAGTGGTGTCACGTTGAGTGGCCCTTGTGTATGAAGTGCTATGGTACACTTGATTTTTTGTGACGCATTCTGGTACTCTGTAGCACTGCTTACGGTCGCTCCAAAGTGCTGCTGGAGAGCAAACTTCTCCTCACTGCTCATAATGGCAGGTTGCCCACGGCCAAGTGTCGTCGTTTCATTCACCCGGCAAGCATTCTGTCTTTGTGTTGTGCATTTCTAATGCTTCAAAAAATTTACAGGGAATTAAGCCCTCCAGTTCCTTTAAATTATATATATTATGTTTACAAAATTATAACAAAAAGAAAAACAAAAGTTTTTCCTTGCACAGCTATGTTTAACACATATATTTCCAATTTCTCCAGGTGGCCTAATGTACTATGAAAGAGCAAAGAAGCCAGAGCCTGAGCGTCGCCAGATCCTGGAGCTCCAGACGGTGGTACGGGACATTCTGAAAGACGTCTTACCTGATGTTGCGAGGCAGGGCTGAAGGAGGGTGCAGGCACCGAAAGAATAAAAGGGAAGTGATTCCTTATACCGTTTCACAGTGGAATTATTTGCACAACGGCAAGTACATACTAGTTGAACCAGCGTGACAAGTCAACCAATGTGACCAGTTCAACCACCATGACCAGTTCAACCACCATGACAGTTCAACCACCATGACCAGTTCAACCAGTATGACCAGTTCAACCAGTATGACCAGACAACCAGTGTGACCAGTTCAACCAGTATGAAACTGGTCAAACTGGGGCAATATCCAAGTTTGAAACTGGTACCAGTTTGAACTGGTTACCAGTTTAAACTGGTCTTTCCAATAGGGTTAGCTTGCCTCAAAAATGTGTAGGACTGTTCGTCCTCTGAGGCCGAGTCGGTGTCCTCGCCGTCCATCTTTGGGATGGACCTCAGGACGACTGCTTGAGGATTCAGTCGGTGAATTTCTTAGAAGAGCCCTATCGAAAAAATTTGCAAACTGGGCCAGTTCAAACAGGCTTATTGCCACTGGTTAAAGGGGTCATGAAACGCTTTTCCAACTTTTTCCTTTTTAGCTTTCCTCCTCAACTCATAAATCGCGCATTCCACCTAACAGTTCAAGAAGATGAAAAGAGGGGAGGCCCCTCTTGCTCGGAATCTGGTTTGTGTACCCGGACAGAGCCATTGTCCCCCTAGAAGATTAGCACGTCGCTCAAAATTCAGACAAATGTTACTTTCCCCAACCCGTTCACCCCGAAGCTGACAGTGCTGTGGAAGCTACGTGCTCGTTGGGCCAGCCACACTTACCACGTTATCACGCTCCTTCGTGCATACCCACGCGCGGAGAATGAGGTCAGGTGATGAAAGGGAGGCGGCTGATTGGTCCGGCAAGCGCGTAGCTTCCACCACAATGTCAGCTTAGGGGTGAAGGGATTAAGTGAGGTCCGGTTTCGTGTGACGTGCATTTGGACCCGATGACGCGCTTTTGGGACCGTGGATGTATCACAGTGAAAAGGCAGAGAGCTTACGAAGGGGAGGAGGTACGAAATAGTCCGCTGTGTTTTCAAATTTTTGCACTGAAAGTCAGGCTTTTGACTTTCTACCTTTTTTTCTTTTGGCCCACTGAACGATGTGCTATTAGTAAAATCCTAATCTAAAATGATTTATCCCAACCAAAAATTCGTTTCATGGGCCCTTTAAATTAGTTGAACTGGACAAACTGAAACTGTGCATACTGGTCTTACTGTGAAACTGTGCATACAGGTCTTACTGTGAAAATGTGTATACTGGTAATACTGTACGACTGCGTATACTGGTCCACTCCATGCAGTTAAACCAGTTTAACTGGTAATATTGACAACACAGGTCGTAAACAGATAAAATTCACTTCATTTCCACAAAAAATGCACATACTTCAGACCGCAAAAATAAACATAAAAACAGTTACAATTTAAAAAAAATTGTCATAATATTATTCATTAGTCCCAGCCGGTTGGCGAGATTTTCCACACCTTCTGGTGTGTCGGGGTTCCGGTGGTGGATAACATAGTACCTCAAGGCATCTGAAATAAGAATAAACATCAGTAATTAGAGCCATGGCAGATTGATTTGCACCCGTCTGTTCTAAAACGGTATGTAACTAATGCCACGAATAAAAAATATGCACCATTATAAACAGTATGAGAGGGAATATGGAAGCGTGCGCCAACCATACATGTGGTGCCAGTCTAGCGGCGATTCGGTATAAACCGAATGTAAGCGATTTGGCGAGCGACGAAACAAGCGACGACGATCCGCTTCGCTGTCGCTCGGTCACTCGCGCGATGAGACAAACCGCATTAAAGCGACGGCAGCAAGTGACCAAGACATTGGGCGACGACTTCTAAAAATAAAAAAAAACCGAGCGACGCGACGACCGACCGTGGGAGATCTCCGTCGCTCGTCGCTGACTCTCGTCACTGTCACCGTCGTTCGCTTAATCGCTTACATACAGTTCAGCCTTTACGCAAAGCAACGCCCAGGAGTGAAAAGATCCTGCTGTTGTTACCCCCTTCCTGCCTCCCCAGTCTGTCGTCCGCTATGCAACTCGCAACCACTGTGGTAGAATATCTCTGAAGCTGCATGCACACTGGTGGTTGTATTACTAGCATAGCTGTTCCAAATCGGGTTGCTGAAACGTTCAGTTTCACATGCATCTGATTATGAACATGAATCCAAATAATCGAGCCTGCTTACCTGGCTCGCTGGCGCGGAGACAGAGGCAGCCATTGCCCGCGCCGCAATGAGGGCGGAGCGTCTCCCGAACGACGCCGTTCTGGGACGCAGCCATTTCGCCCGCGAGCGAGTGGAACTCAGGTGGAGTACGTCGTCAGCCACAGGAACCATCGGCAGAGGTAGCACTCAAGGCTCCGGCAAACTATCTTATACAAACACAGGTTGAAGACAAATTGTAACCTCCCCAAGCCGAACAGCCGCCCCAAACAAAGACCCAACCGGCCCAACCACAGTGAAATCATAACCAGTGGTCCCACTCAAGGCCACTTCCGGTAATCGCGCATACACAACGCTCCTCAAGCCGGATGGCGACAACTGACGGTGTGAAACAAAAACAAACAAAACAACAGGGTTAAAAAGAATCGTAATAAACTAAATTGAGTGCGTTAATGGTAATATTTTTAGAAAACATAATAAGCTAGATTATAATGATAAACCACTATGGAAAGAAAAAATCGAGCAGTGACCGTTTGCATTAAAAGTTCATTGCCCTAACCGAAGCCATGTTTTTAAACGTCGCCGGTCGCGTTGTCGGTGTTGCCGTTCTGCGAATTTCTCTTTCCAACCTTTCGGTTGGATCCTCGCTTGGCGTTTTAATGTCACGTGAGTTACCGAATCACGCTATGAATGTGTCCTCAATGGGCCTGCTCAGGCAAGAAGCCAGAAAGCCGGGGCCTCACTTCGCCGTTCGAGATTCCGGGATTCCGCTTGAAGTTCGTTTCTGGTGAGTGCAAACATTTCTTAAAGTGCTCGTGCTGTCCTTCGCGTCAGGCCATGGCACGATCGTCTTTTCTCCAACGCAGTGTATGTGACTCGGTTAAATTTTAAGGCGTATGTACGTCGGACTTGACTTGTAAAACGGTCGAACGTAATGAATTGCTTGTTCACGCTTAATGATTTTGCAACCTCCACGTATCGAAGCTTTCACACCACTTTACTGGAAAAATATACATATCGTGGCAAATGACGCGAATCAGGACCGAACCTGGGATTCGCTAATCTGTAAAATCATAAAAGAGAAGTTGGCATCATAGTATAACATATAAAAAACAAAACAGAAAACACGCAACATTATAAAAAGTGAATTTACCAGTTATATATTTGCAAACAGGCTAAGCAAGTTGACTGGGTACATTGAACATAATTCTGAACTGACTGGTCAGATGGATGTCCCTTGAAGGGAATGAACGGAAAGGCACCTCTAAAAAAAGCGTTGCTCAAACATGCCAGTTTCCTGGACTCACACCTGCCTTCTCTCTCTCCTCAGGATACCCTGTGGGTATGGCAGCATCTGGCACCTGTCGTTCAGCATGCGTCGAGACCCCCCCCCCCCCCCCCCGTCAAGTTCCAGACATAATTTATCTCCGCTTGGCGCGTCATGCAGTAAGACCCACAGTACTTATCTAGCTTAGAAGTATAAGCAGGGACAGATCCAAGGGGGAGATCCATGGGGGGACTACAAGGGGGGGCAACGGGGGCGGCCGCCCCCCCCCCCCAACTCTCCCCTCCTCGGAGGGCAATTTGACATGGGTGGAGCCCCCGGTGCACACGAAACAATAGGAGAATAGTATCCTTACAAATATTCTGCCTCCCCCTCCCCCCCCCCCCCAAAAAAAAAAAAACGGAGTTCTGGATCCGCCCCTGAGTATAAGGTGTGTCTCACTTCGTCCATTCACTGTATGCTGTTACTTTCTTGTTCCAGCACGATGGTTCCTCGGAGAATCAAAGAGAATACCACGAGGGCGACAGACGTGTGGACGCAAGCTGCAAGGGCCGGACACCAGAGACAAGGACCCAAGGACCATCAGTAACCAAGGGGATAAAGTGAGGAAACTCAAAAGGCAGCTCATCATCTGGGCCACAAGAAGAAACTTGGAGACCGTATGCTGGAAAATTTGTCGACCCTCATCCTTGGGTGGCATGAGCATTTTCTGGTCATATTCGTACTTGAGGTGAAGTGTTACTGGAACTAGGTCGACTCATCCTTCTGCAGCTTACAGGGCGTTACCAAAGCTACGGCACCAGCGAGACCACCGGAACATTTAGCTGAGGGACGGGACAACATATTATGGGAGTATACTCCTCCTATGGAGAGCTCTCACAAAACTTGCTTCGTTGCTCTGATTAGCTCCTAAAGGCGGCAGTATTTTTTCTTTGTAAAATTAGGCTGAAACAGATTATAGCTGTAACGGGCCACCGAAATTGACATTGCGGCATAACATTTATCATGAGGGTTCTGGCATCTATCCTATGATCTCTTACGCAATTATGGATGTCGCAGCCAGAAGTGATCATTTGACAATAATCTGCAACTCGTCATATGACAAACTGCGTAAATGGTTGGATAAGTGCAGTAGCGGCAGTTCTGCATATCTGGGAAAAAACAGTGGCTGAGAGGGCTCTCTTCCTCATCACCATTTGTCTCGGGGAGGGCTGTCTTGAAACCCCGCCCTTTCAAGTCATTAGTCTGAAAGAGAGTTCCTGGGATACCGCTGACGCATAGTAATTTCCGGCATCTATGAGACACTTGAGAAGGAAAACCTTGTGCAGTTGCAACCTGCGAACCAGGATGCAAACTGTGAGGACGACTTAGATCAAGTCCTGTTTTGTACGTGTGGTCTCAGCATTTGGCATGCAAGCTGTGGAGCAGTTCTGGCAAAAAACAATAACCAGTTGCTGCCATCATATGTTGTGTTAGCCAGTGGTCAAGAACAAGACTTTTTCTCTCTTGAGCTTGGACAAAGTGTTCTTTAATTAGTTTTCTCAAAGCCTCTTTGACACACAATGGCACACATAACCTAGCTGTTAGTAGTGTTTCCAGTTTGTGCTAAATCACGAGAAGAGCCCTTGAAGAAAAAATTGGCCGCATCTCCACGTGGTGAAAGATGTTGCTTGGGGCGAAGCTCTGGTGGTGCTTGTCTGCGTAGACGCCGAGCCACAGCATGCCGAGCCTTTTCATTCATGTCAGTAGGAGAATGTGTGGTTTTCTTCTTTTTCTTTTTTTAAGAAGACAGATGGGATGGCATCTCAGAACTCCCTACTCTTTTCTTTCTTTTTCTTTTTTCATAATTCTTTTTTTCGTTTTTTTTTCCATCTTTTTGCGCTACACGAGCACGTGAGCACGTGAGCACGTGAACTCACGAGCAGGAGCACAAGCACCCGACGCCGGACGGCGGACGGACATACGGACATGGCTAGCCCCTAAGGAGCTTCGGCACTAATAAGGTAGTGCTGTGAAAAAGTAAATTTTTAATTCCTCATACCGGAGATTCCCATCTGTTGGAGTTTGGATAGGAGCAAGCTGTAGTCTGCGCTGTTAAAAGCCTTTCTGAAGTCTAACTGGACGATCTCGCACGGAGTTCGGTTGTCGAGGCTGGTGCTGAATGCATGGGTGAAAGCTGCAAGGGCCGATTCGCAGCTCCTGCCGGGGCGGAAACCGTATTGGTGGGGGTAAGGAAGTTCGATAGCTCAAGGTGGGCTAAGAGTTTAATGACTCTCCATTGTTTGGCAAATGATGGAGGTTATGGAGATTGGTCGGTATGAGTGGATGTCAGACTTGAGGGGGCACCGTATCCCTTCTTGAGAGGCGTTACTGACGCAATTTTTCAGGATTTAGGAACAGAGCTATGGGAGAGAAAATCATTAAAGAGGCGAGTGAGAACGGGGGAGACACGGCCAGCACAGGATTTAAGCAATGCCGGGTGGAGGCTGTCTGGTCCAGGGCTTTGAGAGGAGTTGACACAGGTAAGGGCTTCGTAGGTTTCACTGTGAAGAATGACTATGGAAGAGAGTGTGGTTGCTGGTGTGGCCTCGACTGGCAGAGTTGTGGGTTGGATGGAACAAAGGCTAGATGCGGTAGGGTCGAGTAATACCGGGGCCTGAGAAAAGTGGTAAGAGAAGAGCTCTGCTATGTCATCAAAACTGGAATAGGGCCTGCCGTGATGTGTGAAGGCCGGCGCATGGAACTTTTTTTTATAGTGAAAACATGCCCAACAGTTTGGGCTGGCAGGACCTCGCTTAGGGGCTGGGCAATGGATATTGGTGAGGAGGGCACTGCGATCACTGCCTGGTAGGCTGGATTTCACTGTGCAGCGGTAGGATAAGGTGGGATTATTGGTGCGGATGAGGTCGAGGAACGTAGCGTTGCTGTTTTGAGAAATGTGGAATGGGGCGTCATGAAGTTGGGTCAGGTCAGCAGTTTCCAGTACGTCTAACAGCATGCCATCGAATGGATCAGATGAACAGTGCAGAGAACCTGCTGGGGTCGACGCGCTGTAGGCTCTCTTGGAGGAGTGCGTACGATTGTACAGGGAGGGAGGGTGGGCAGTAGGTAGACACCAGAAGAAGATTTCCATGTTTGCAAAATACCTTGACAAAGATGGCTTCTAGACCCGGAGGGGCAAGGTGGTCGAGACGTTGGCAGGGCAGGTGTTTTGGCATAGCGAGGACGGATGCCTTCGCCCCAAGGAGGGACGGTCTTGCTAGAATAAAGAGAATTGTGCGAGATTGATTAATTCCCATTAATTTCCCACCGAAGACAGTCGTCCAGCCATGTCTCGAACACAGCGAATATTATATTCGGGAAAGATTACTTCAGTGCTTTAAAATCGGGACAATTGTTCTTTAGGAAGCAAATGTTGGAAAACCAAACGTGATTGGAGTCTAGACTCCAATCGCGCACATTTCTCACGACAACTATGCCAAACGCGGAGTTGCTGTGCGAACGGTGAATGCTGCCGATGCTGTCGCTCGCCGGAGGCGCGTCGGAGAACTACTTGGTAGAGCTGGCGATGATGATGGGGTACGCAGGGGCTCCGTGCTGCTTAGGGGATGGAAAGAGGTCATCGGCCAGGGGTGGGAGCTGGCACGCCGCACACATTCACTCAGTTGATAATGAGGAGAGGCGTCTATACAAAGCGAGAGATACATCTTCGCATTTCTGGTGGAACCCCAAATCACAAACGTCGCATTGGAGAGTAGCGACATTGTCGAACACAGACCGGGAACAGCAGGGGTGAGACGTGAGCCGGAGTGGGAGGTGGGACGTGAGCTGGAGTTTGAAGGTACATCACCAGTGATCAGCAATAACGGGATTAGGTGAGGTTATTGGCAAGGGTGACGAGTGAAGAATGCTCAGCCAGGAGGTTGCTTCCATGAACGACAATGTTCGATGATGATGCTGCAGTCAGAAGGTAGCATTATAGGTGCTTACAGTTTTTCGATGATAGGTGATATTTCTATCGAAGGGCCAGTAGCCCCGTTAGGCAGATCAGGAGACGGAGAGCTGTAAAGGCGCGCCGTCATCTAACTTAGCATCTAAACATTGTGCTGATAAAATTGACGGGCTAGATCCAACATATTTCATAAAAAACTGACCAAGGGGGCTATGTTGACAAATGTCTTGTTTGTCCTAAGAAGGAACGGAAGTGATGGAAGTGACGATATCGCGTTTGATTGGTTAGAGGCTCAAATGACGAAAGAGGGAACTTTCGTCATTTGAGCCTCTAACCAATCGGACGCAATATTGTCACTTCCATCACTTCCGTTTCTTTTTAGGAGAAACGAAACATTTGTCGAACATAGCCCCCCCAGGTGTGTTGAACATTCATCTTGGGGGGGGGGGGGGGGGGACGGGCAGGTCAAATGCACCTCAAACACAGCTTTATTCTTAACCACATTAGCCTCTAGTAACTGTTAAAGCAACTGGTTTGTAATCGCACTCGTTATGTAAAACAGTGTCGCGTCTGTACAGTTTTTTTTTCTTGCATGGTTTAGGAGTAGCTGTTTTGAAATGCCTTTACCGCGACTTTATCTCTACCTGTTTAGACTATGTTTTTTTATCTTTGGTTTATCATTTTTTATGCACATAACTTGAAGTCTAACATTCAAACTGTTTGTACTACCGTGTCTGTTCGCTCATACCCGTCAGCAACCGCATCATTGCATGTGCTGTAGCCTGTTTGTAACGTTTTCGTATAAATTGTACTATGTAGAGCGAAAATAAACAGTTGCCTGCTTGAAATAACTCTTGTGTGAATAAATTACCTGTGATTGTCGTCCAGTGGTGCGCACGTCACAATGAAGCGAAAACGCAACGCGAGCGGACGCGAGAAGCGGGTAAACAAAATGCCATGGGGGCCGCCATTTTGAAAGGCAAAACAATAAAAATGAAACATAAAAAGGGGTTAGTTACCCCATCCGTGGTGAGAGGGCGCTTTTACGAGTTTAAATAATTGTTTGAGGAACTTTCACTCTTTTTGAATTATTTGGTTATCAATATAATTTATATTGTGTGAATAATATATAATGAGTTTAGTTCTACAATGTACTTTTATTCACACAAGGCCCTCGATCACGTGGTTTGCGATTACCACAGGCTTATTCTACAGTGGGAAAACTGTGTATGATAAACTGTGGGCCCAACCGCCCAAGTTTCAACTTCCAACCGTCGCGCCAGAAGCGGTTTTTTTTTCTTTTTTTTGGCTCCCGGAGCTACCGCCGACGCCTTCTTCTTCTTCTTGAGCGTTGTGAATAAGATGGGGGAAGGGAGAGAGGGCCAATTGTGGATGCGCACCTGGCGCGTTTGTCACTGGCTCATACCGCCGACGCCGACTGGCGCTTCGAGCGGGCACGAAGGCCGCGCTGATTGGCCCGCGCGCACCCTGCCCTGGCACGTGAGCACCTCTCCCCTTTCAAGGCATCTGCGCTGCGCGTGGAGACACTGCATGATCTCCGGTCCCAGGGCACCGGCGCATTCCAGGCGCTTGACTCATAGGCGCAACTGCAACATTTTCCCGCTCTTCTTCGACATCACGTGGGAGGCTCCCTGCCTCGCCTTCGGGCACTTGCGCTGGAGCCTGGAAGCGGCTTTTAGGTCAGGCCAGGGTGGATAAAGGCCGCGGTAAAAAGCGGGAAAATTATAAAGTCCAAGTGGGAACAATTGGCCGGCAGAGGGAAATGAACTTCTATGAGGCGATTGCATCACTGAATTCTTGACCTGTAACGAACTATTGTTGCAAGCTATAGGTACAACTGTACATGCGTCAAAATAAAGCTTTTATTTGGTCTACTACCGTAAAATTCCGAGCAAGCGCCCCCCCTGCACGCAAGTCAAAATTACCTGCAAAGTAGGGGGGGCGCTATCCCGGAACGGCAACAAAATTCAAGATGGCGACGACAAAAGTTTTCCGCCAGAAAAAAGAAAAAAAAAACGCGAAGTGCAGATTTAATATTTTATTTATCTCTGAGAACATAGACTTTATTAGGCCAAAGATTTGTCAATGCTATGTTAATCACTTTCAAAACCACCCCAGAGTCGGCCGCAAAAAAAAGTTCGCAGCATTCCGCAGTTTCCCGAATCCCGAGTGCATGCCGTTGGCTATTTTGACAGCCTCTTCAGAAAGAAGCCGGTTGCTAATGGCTCATTCTGCACTTCCTTCGCGCTCCAGGTATTAAAAGAGCGCGTTGTCCACGTATTCACTGAACACCGGCGCGCCGTTACTTAGCTTTCGTCGAACTTCGGCTTTCCCATAGTTTGACTGTAGCAAATTGTCAAAATTCTTGTCCCATTCCCGTATCCGGTCGAGCTTGATGTGTCGAGACGTACGTCTTGTGTGCGTCTTTCTCGTTTTCACAATGCCATTGGACGACCTCGATTTTCTTTGCCACTGTGTACGAACGCATAGAAGACCTGACATCCCCAAAACAGAGCGACAGTGGCGCGTAGTGACCGGGCTGATCGGGCTGCAAAGTAGGATTGGATTGGATTGGATTCTTGGACTGAACTTCGCAGGCCAGTGTTGCCTGGGCGCGGTCAGCGCGGTGCATGATACGGGTGCGGAGCGGGGAGGGGGGCGCTTTCCCGGAACGGCGCGGAAATGTGAAATTAGAGGTGAAGTTGAGGGGGGGCTCTTGCTCGGGTGGGGGCGCTTGCTCGGAATTTTACGTAGTCTGTTATGCGACATCTGCATAGAGAAAATGTTCTGTAAAGGCCAGACATTTTCTCTGCTTTGGCAAGGTTCATTCTAGAAACACACATTTGCCTATAGAATTAATAAATCTTGTTCTGCCAATTTTTTTTTTTTTGTTGTATTGTGAGTTGTGTGGAGTGTAAAAGCCAAATTCGCTCATGTAGAAAAAAATAGTCATTAATGCGGTTCTCCCTCTTGGGAGTTAAAATTAGAAACATTGAAACCAACTTGATCCAAGTGAAAAAGGCCAATGGGATCGATTCTAATGGTTAATTTGACCTGTTCAACGAGCAGTTTCTTTAGTTCGGCTCGTATGTCTTGTTTCGATACAGTGAGACCAGTTTCATTGCCAGATGTAACTGTTTGACTGCCAGTTAGAACAGTTCGACTGCCAGTTCAAACTGTTTGGCTGCCAGCTTGAACATTAAGACACCAGTGTCGCCAGTTCAAGCTACCACTTTTGCCTGATTAGCGACAGTGTTGGGTAAAGTACATCTAAAAGGTACTTCAAGTAAAGTACAAAGTAAATGAGACGTGATGTACTTTAAGTAAAGTAGGAAGTACACTGGGTGCAATGTACTTGAAGTAAAGTGCTATAAATACAATGTACTTTCAACGTAAAGTACAAGTATTTTAAACACGATCTTTCATGATGTCCTTTAATTCCCCTATACAGTGATTTTTAACTGGTATGCATTGCCCAGGGGTAATCAGGATGCATGACCTACTTTTAAAAACAGCAGCGAATATGTGATAAAGTCAAGTGGCCACAGGGTAGTTATTTTCAGGAATGGAGCCAAATTCAGAAGTCCCTCTTCTGAATTTGGCGCCACTTGTACTAGGAGAGAGCATGAGTCAGCCCCGTAGCTTCCGGAAGCAATCCTCTCAGAGAGGAGTGTCCTCTCTTGAATGAAAAAAAAAACAAAAAAACAGTGAGTGTGAAAGTGAGCTGGTGATAATAAATCATAATGTGACACCTGAGATCGCGGTGCGAAACAATTAAGGAACTTTCAAGTTGTATTTGTTCTGCGCTGCTAAGGTTTACGAACTTGGACAAAGAAGACTAGAAGGACTACACATACACACGAAGGCGCAACTAACAACTGGTTTATTTTTCCTTCCACACCATGGATGAAAGAAAAAACACATAGAAAAGAAAAAGTACAAAGGGAAAGACATAAACAGATCCAAAACAGTCATGCAAGGGTCATCTCAAGATTAGATGTTGTCTGCGGCGGCCCCTACACTTGCCCACTACTCATCATGATGCGGCATCTTTTTTAGCAAGTCAATTTCTTTTTTGTTGAGGAAAACCGACGGTTCACTGACACACGTTCCATGCTTCCCTGACTTCATGAAAAAGGCCTCCATAATTTCTCGTTTTGTCCTTTCACTCGATCTTTCCAAGATAGACGTTGATCCAAATAAAGCATCGCAGGGGCACCTACTACAATGTGCTGCAAGATTCCCCGCGGCTTGCAACTGCTCACACGCGTATTTGTGTTCCCGTAGCCTCTCATTTAAACACCTACCCGTTTGGCCTATATAAGATTTTCCGCAAGATAAAGGTATTTTGTAGACCACGCCTTCAACGCACTCTACAAACTTGCTCCGGTGTTGTACTTGACACCTCACTTCGCCCCTCGCTTGATCTCCAGATTTATTGACCTTTTGACACAAACCTTTCAGCTTATGAGGGGCAGATAACGCTACACGGACGTCGTGTTTTGCTGCGACCTTTTTGAGCCTATGTGAGATATTGTGGATGTAGGGCAGAACTACTACGGGTTTCTTTTCCTCCACCCTGTCCTTGGTTTTGCCGTTGTCTTTCAGTTTGTTTAGACATATTTCTGCTACCGTTACCAGAAGTGTTTTTGGAAAGCCACTTCCTTCCAACCGGTCAATCTGCCTTCTCAGGCCTTCATTCACCCTGTGGTGGCATGATTTTCGCATGGCCTGCGACAAGCACCCTGAGGCGACACTTCTCTTCACTAGCTTCACACAATGAAGGCCTGAGAAGGCAGATTGACCGGTTGGAAGGAAGTGGCTTTCCAAAAACACTTCTGGTAACGGTAGCAGAAATATGTCTAAACAAACTGAAAGACAACGGCAAAACCAAGGACAGGGTGGAGGAAAAGAAACCCGTAGTAGTTCTGCCCTACATCCACAATATCTCACATAGGCTCAAAAAGGTCGCAGCAAAACACGACGTCCGTGTAGCGTTCTCTGCCCCTCATAAGCTGAAAGGTTTGTGTCAAAAGGTCAATAAATCTGGAGATCAAGCGAGGGGCGAAGTGAGGTGTCAAGTACAACACCGGAGCAAGTTTGTAGAGTGCGTTGAAGGCGTGGTCTACAAAATACCTTTATCTTGCGGAAAATCTTATATAGGCCAAACGGGTAGGTGTTTAAATGAGAGGCTACGGGAACACAAATACGCGTGTGAGCAGTTGCAAGCCGCGGGGAATCTTGCAGCACATTGTAGTAGGTGCCCCTGCAATGCTTTATTTGGATCAACGTCTATCTTGGAAAGATCGAGTGAAAGGACGAAACGAGAAATTATGGAGGCCTTTTTCATGAAGTCAGGGAAGCATGGAACGTGTGTCAGTGAAATGTCGGTTTTCCTCAACAAAAAAGAAATTGACTTGCTAAAAAAGATGCCGCATCATGATGAGTAGCGGGCAAGTGTAGGGGCCGCCGCAGACAACATCTAATCTTGAGATGACCCTTGCATGACTGTTTTGGATCTGTTTATGTCTTTCCCCTTGTACTTTTTCTTTTCTATGTGTTTTTTCTTTCATCCATGGTGTGGAAGGAAAAATAAACCAGTTGTTAGTTGCGCCTTCGTGTGTATGTGTAGTCCTTCTAGTCTCCTTTGTCCAAGTTCGTAAACCTTAGCAGCGCAGAACAAATACAATGAGTAACCAACTAGCCCAAACCCAAGCTTTGTTGAACTTTCAAGTCGAGGGAAAAGAAAAAAGAGAATGTCCCAAAACATTGTGACGTTCTCCTCTGTTGTCTTTTTATTCGACTTGAAAGTTTAATTGTTCCACACCGCAGTTTCAGGTGCTAGATTATGATTAATTTTGTTCTCCTAATATTTTAAACCTCCACGCTTGCGCTGACCGACCGAGAAGTAGCCAGAGTTCAAAAAGCTACGGGGAAGCTGCCCCCAGAACAAGCGGAGCGATGCATCGTCTGCTCACGTCTCTGGTGAGAGAATATCCCTCCCAGTATTTCTTCGGAGTTGACAAAGCATCATTTCGTGATACAAATTTAACAAAACCAAATTTTGAAATTGTACTTTGAGATATGAAATTGTACTTTCCTCGGAAAGTACCAGAAAAGAATAATTTAAGTAAAGTACAAGTACATACTCAAATAATGTACTTCAAGTAAAGTACAACTTTCCTAAATCTACTTGAAGTAGTACTTTAAGTACAATGTACTTGAAGTACTTCCCAACACTGATTAGCGACCAGATTGAACTGTACAAATGACAGTTAAGCCAATTCAGCTGCCAGCTTGGCCAGTTCACTTTCCAAGTTCGACCAGTTTCGACAATTGGATTTCCAATTTGCCAGGTACAATTCCACTACAACCAGTTAATTTCGGGTTTGGCCAGTTCATATCCAAACTGTTTTCAAATCGTCTTTTTCAATAGGGAGGGCTTTGTCCGTGAGCTGGAAGTCCCCGGACATATGGTTTGGCTCTTCGGGAAGGGTTCGGCTCGGCATTCCAGGCTTGCTAAGGTCCAGTTGGTGCACAGGGACCATGTCCTCCTGTGGTGTAGACATCCACATCCATCTCAAGTTGTCAAAGTGGGGCAAAAGATTGCATGAGTGCACAATGATTTTACGCGCCTCGCTGCTACTGAACTTTTGTTCCATCTAGAAACTTTTTATCGTAGCACGTGGATTAAAAGGAATAAACTAGTATCATAATTATTAAGTACAGCCCTTCATATTTACCTTTTATGCATTGATATGCCCTGATGATCAAGGGTTCAATAGCACTACAACAGCAGAGAAAACTACAGTGGCGATTTAAACCTGCAGCTACGGTAGGTGGAATGAAGCTAAGCAATGGAGTTAAAGATTCATTGCAATATGTAAATACCGGATTGAACACAGACATGCTGTAATGTGATCTCCACAGTTCGTCTGCTGCATTGATACATTTGACCAAGAGACAGCCAGTGCTGTCACCAAAAAGTACAAGCATAATTTTGGTCCAATTATTTTTGTCTCAATTCTGAAAAGCTCCCCGGATTAAGCCTTTGGACACTGAAGACTGTTTGTTCTGGACAAACGATTAAGCATTGAGATTGTCATCCAAGGACAATAATTACAATGCTGACATTTTGTTGAGATGTTGGGTTGGCCTGCATGATAATTCTCGTAGCAAAGTGCCTTTAACTTTAGCATCACTGAGCACACATTTTAAGCTTACAAAGTTTGCGAATGCAGGATTCACGAATGCAGGTTGAATGCGGATACGAAGGTCCCTTTCCGTGCACGGCTTTACTTATGCAGGTAGCCAAAAGAAACGAAAGACAGCTGTAATTTAGTTACACAATCTGTCACATAGGGTTTCCAGACACCAGGATC
Organism: Ixodes persulcatus; assembly: GCA_013358835.2. Taxonomy (NCBI): domain Eukaryota; kingdom Metazoa; phylum Arthropoda; class Arachnida; order Ixodida; family Ixodidae; genus Ixodes; species Ixodes persulcatus. Next base: position 29,755 of record JABSTQ010010203.1, read on the forward strand.
TGGAATAGTTAAAAATATGTGACAAGAGTTCAAATCTACAACATGCATGAGTACTGTAACAGATCTTCCTTGCGACAGTAATAGTCCATGCACAAGGCTGAGAGGTGCACGAGTCGTCCTGGGTCACTCTGGCAGTGTATTCCACACTGAACAAAAGTGCAGCAACATGACTGCAGACCTCACCCAGACTCCAAGGAAAGAGGTAAACGTTGTTTAGTTAAATCAGCTTGCATCTAAACGAGCGAATAATGCTTCTGGAAAATGCTGTTGTGCAGGTGCAGCTATGAACAAACTTACCCCGCTTTACATGTGCAGTGGCCACAGTACACCTGACCTGTCTTGTGGTCCAGGCATACCCATGCTTCATGGGGTGGGCCAGTTGCCCTCTGCGACGGCTTGACATTCGCCCGCACAAAACACAACTCGTGCCTGTCAGGCAGCCATAGCCGGACGTAACGTACATGGCCTGGACAAGAGTACAAAACCAATACACTAGTTTATAGTTCGTGAAATGGTGACAACTCTCAACGAAATACCCTCTTAGTTTTGACACCATGGTGGTGGTTTTACAATGATCATCCTGTCCACGACATCCTATGTTTGAGAAGAATATCGAAAGAGCAGCCTCAGAATTGCAAGTGGGTGGAAGGAATGTGACATGTGAATTTAGATGTGCATGCATGTGGCACAACACAACAAATATGTGACATGAAAATAATGTTGTCTTTTACTTGTTCATGTTGGTGTTGAACACCGATTTCTACTAACATGGTGGATGCCTCACACGAGCACACCGCGGCCACTAGTAGCTTCCATGACAGCCTATCAGTTGTAGGCACAAAACGGGAGACACCGGCGATCGCAGATCGCATGTTCCGCTAGTCACTGGACAGTACACAGCACAGCTCTGCAATACGCAGTCATGGCTATATTCCTGAGAACGAGACATTCTGCACGAGCAGTTAGAAGTGTTTTGTAACGACTAGGCGTCTTTGCCGACAGGAGTTTTACTGTATGCTACTTCTGAATGACGATTGTTCCTGCTACGCGTGGGCGCAATTCACGCAGATGGAATGAACAGGAACGCAGGGTAAGCATTAGGCATGTAAATCTCAAAGCTGTGCTACAAATGCGGTTTTAGAACCACAGACATATGAACGAAGAAATCAACGAACGACACGGAAAAAAAAGCTATCTATCTTAATAACGAGAGTGAGTATGTAGGACAGCACCAACGGAACGTGGTTGCGGCGTTACGGATCTCAGAATGATCTAGATCAGTGGTTCTCAAATGGGGGTCCGCGGACCCTTTGGGGTCCGCGAAGGCATTCTAGGGGTCCGCGAAGCCCTGCCTCATCAGTCAAGCCCAGCAATAAAAGTTGTCTTTTTTCAGGTCGAGAAGAAATGTTTCAGTTTTCGGGCGAGTTTTCTCGTGTGTATGTCAATAAGGGAGGTCTACTTCAAACTAGCCCTTAGTTATATCCATTTATTAAATCATTATTATATTTAACCTATACATTTCCCCTCCCCTTATCACGAACGGGGTCCTCCATCATCACCGCCGATCCACAGGGGGTCCGCGAAACATCGAAGGTTGAGAACCACTGACCTAGATCAATCCTCAACACTTCCTTGCATTATTTTCTCTGTGGCGCAAATCATGCAAATTCAGTCCGTAGCTTGCTACAGAAAGAATAAACAAAAAGGACGGACAAGGACGGACACTAGTACGCTTGAAACATCGTCTCAACTCTAGCCTAAAAAACAGCTGGCTTCGGTAGGCGATGGAATGCAGCCCTGCTTACCTGACTCGAAGTAGTTGTACGCCTTCAAGAACTTGTACGCCTGCATTGTCCGGCGTAAACCGGCTCGGCGTAAAAGCAGATACACTGTTATGTTTATCATTGCAACAGGGGGCCACCGCCGACCCGTCAACGTCCATTCCGAGGTGTCCACGCGGTACGGATCGCCGTAGTCCACACTGTTTACACGCAGCTTCGCGTCGTAACGGGCTTTGTCCGCTTCGCGGAGGCCGCTGTAGTAGTCCGACATTGGAATCGGCACGTAGGAAAAACTATATCAAGCGCAATACATGGCACAAGGTGAAAAACAACAACGTATACCAAGGGCTTGTTTACGCAGGACGACGAGCTTTTTGCCCACCGGCCACCGCGCATGCGCTAGTTAAAAAGAGAAAGGGATAAAAAGAGAGAGAGGGCAAGCCGGGTTATTTGTAAACATGAGTCGGTGTATATGGGCTACCTACGGGAGCCAGAGTTGCGCGTTCATCCCCGTAGCGCCGTCTTTACTGCACGGCATGTTGAGCCTGCTTGTCACGTGACTGAATTTGATGAATAGCTGCGCCGCGCGTTCGAGGCGAGCGGCGCGCTCAAAAACAGGGGAACGTACACCCTTAAAATAGTTCCAGATAGGTTCCGCATAAAAAAACGTTCCAGATATTCTTTCTGAAACCAGTCAAGATTTTATGTGGGTAAAGAAAAATATGCGGAACACCTGTTTTCTTTGCTTTATTTCTGCTTTTTTTACGTGGAACACGCGGGTCTTATGCGGATCAGCCAGTTCTTACGCTTACCATGCTCTTTTTTCGCGCCAACCTGTTCCACTGAAAAACACTGCAGTGTATCATTTTGTCTTGTTCATGTTCCACTTAGAATTCTTCTGCATTGCAGTGAAATGTGTCGAAAGGGAGTGTATCAGTATTATTGCGTCGATGCTGACTCAAGATATTGTACCGAAATATCTGACTATTTAGTGAATGCAGGTTATTAATACTAAGCTCTGGATGTTATGTGACAAATGGTTAAGTGCATTTACAATCATGTCAAATTACCGGAAAAGGTCGAACAAATTTCTAATCGAATGAGAGGCGCGCCGGTCCTCGCCGTCCTTTGATAAGGTTGCAAAACATTTTTGTTTAATGTTTCCTCTTAGAAGCACATGCGGTGATGGTTGGTGCTGATTTTTGAGATCTTTTTTTAATTAAACTTTCGCTTCAAAGTCTTATAGCAGCTCCAAACTGGTTATAAAATAAATACACGCCCTGCAGTGCTCAGTTCTTGTTACATATCTCTTGTCATCTGAGTCCGTCCTGCTTCCTTCACGTTTCTTTGCTCCTTACCATTGCATATATGTATATATATATATATATATTATAGGTGGTCGGTAAGGCCGTCGACGGTTGGAGCTTTATGAAATAGTTCTGACAACTGCTATAGTGATAGCCTGGTGAGACACAAAACTGCTCAAGACCAACTACTCATGTTGTAAGTGCTCTGTTGCAGGTTATGTTATAAAAACTTTAACAACCAACCAGCTAAAAAGAATTATCTCAAATTGAAAAGCAAAAATCGTTTTTTTTTTCTATTGTCTGAATGTAATTGCGCTCCGGAACATCGAGACTGATTGACACTTTCACCGTTTGGCTGATGCGCGCTAACGAATGCAGGATGCTCAAAAGAAACAGGCGATTTCATTGAAGCCACAACCAAGAGTATTCTGGTAGAAATCCGCATTTGTCCCTCAACCTCATGGGACTCTAAGAGATGTGTGTCTGATGTATTGTGAAGTCGCAAAGCGTCAAACGCCGGGTCGCTAAGTTTCACGCGTTACGAACTCCGACGCCTGTGTAAAGCGCGCCAAACCGAAACCAATCTTTGGATGAACGCTAGTGACCCGCCGTGGCGCCGCTGGTTTCTACCGTTTCTATCATCCTCATGGGTTTTGCTGTTTTGCTTAACAAAGTCGACTTCCTTGTGCGTACGCTCGACCCGAGTGGCAGAAACTGTGGTGGTTTGATTTTATTCGCTGCTATTTTCACAGTGTGTGACTTACTCCCACAAGTCTGCCTATCGTTTCGCATTTTGCTTAGCTCACATGTAGCGCCCCCTGTCTTCCGCGCTTCGACACCTAGCAGCCAGGTCTGGAACAGCAGCGCGCGCGCGCGGAAATCGGCCTGGCGCACGGTATGCTTTGTTTCTTTCACCACGGTTTGGCAGTAACAAAGGGACGTTAGCGTGGGAAAGCCCGAGGAGCGGCTTTCAACTCAAAAGAGTGGAGATCTTGATTTCGACGAATAACAAGGTGAGCGTTTACCAAAGTTTTTCTCTATTAATAATGCGCAAGAAGCTCTGGCTTCAGAACGAGCTTTCTGTCTTTGGTCACTTCGGTACCTCGTGAATTTGGGGTAAGTATGCGGAGAAAAAGCACGGCGGTGGCAATCTAGCGCGCGTGCTGGAAGCGGAGCCGGAGCCTCTGGCGCAGAGTTAACCTTTGTGAGAGTTCATGCAGGCCAAGAGCCTCGCGTTTATGGCCTTCGCTGCGGAGTGGGCGCGTGGTTCAAATTCGATAAGTTCGATCCCACACCAGGGCGGCCGCACGTGCATTTGGTTTGTGGTGTGCGGCGTGCTCTCCACCTAGCTCTATTTTTTTCTTTGTATATCATGCTCTCTGCCGATTTTTGTTTTGGATGCCCGTCTTCGTACTCGTGTGCGACGCCTCGCCAGTGTTTTATCGACTTGTTTAGCTTTTCTCTGTACATACGCATCTTGGTGCATATGTTAATTCTCGAGTAATGACGCGACATCGGTTTGAGCCCATACTTATAACAAAGTAAACACGAACGGTGGAGTACGTGGTTTTTCGGAGCAATCTGAACCTCGAACGGTGAAGGCCTCGGTAACTGTCCGCGTGTCTACCTTTGATAGCGAGATTGCGCGTTCCCACTGTATTGATGGAGTCAAGGGTCGTACCCGGAAAATCTATTTGACAGAGATTGGGGGGCGGGGGGGGGGGGGATATCTTGACAGAGCATTTGCATTTTATTTAAATATGATATAAAATTATCAACCAATATGTGAACAAATTTCAAATATCGGTATGTATAAGCAAGAAATCACAATAAGTGTAGAGAAATGTTTCACCTTCATTATTGCAGCGCCTTTAGTTCGTCCAGCCAACTAGGTTTAAGGAGGTCGACATATGGTTTTTCCCAAGTCCTTTTTGGCGTCTGAGCCTTTTGTGAACATTTGTGCTCGCACCTGGAGGCAGCTAACCAAGGCCACCAAACTTTAGTCACGTAACGGGGAGCTCTATAGTCCTTTCGGGCAATATAAGCTTCCGTGGTCTCATTGAAGTCTGGTCGCAAAATGAAATAAATAAGTCAAAACAAGTTAAGGGAAATAAGTCAAGAGTTTCGGGATGTGACTAAATGACATCACCAAAGGTTGTCACTGAAGGAACTATATACAGGGGAGCCATGAGAGTGAAATCACGCTCAGCTAACGAAAGCATGGCACAAACGGTTACTGTCAATCACTGCAATTAGTCGCTGTGCCTCATCATTCAGCAGGTAGATGACCAAACATTCCTTACAGGTGTCGCATCTCTGCAAGTCACCATGGCATGTTCAACCGTCTCCGAGGACATCTCGGGCGTACTGAGAGGTCGCTGCAAAGATTGCGAGTGCAGCGGCTTCACGCGGACTGTGGAGCTCATCAGTCATGAAAGGGTGCCTCTTGGGTGGTGCATTTTGTGTGGGCATTCCCCTGTGTCACATGGGGTCCTCACAGGTTAGTATGTGAGGAGTTGCTATCAGTTGTTAGCATTCATTTGTCATCCAGCAGTGCTTTATTTCTACTTTATTTGTGCTTTGTGTTAGGAAGCAGGATGATCACGGTTGTTAGATGAAAAAGCGCCAGACAACGAAGACAAAGGGAAGAGTTGGAGAGGACGATGCGCTGCTTTCAGCTGAATTTGTATTCGGAAAAATGAACATATATACACTCCTAGGCAAACCTTTCGTTCATAAACAAACTTTTCGCAAGATAAATTCCATTTCCTTATATCCATTTCCTTCTCACGAGAATTTATCTCGCGAGAAGTTTGTTTATGAGCGAAGGGTTTGCTTGCAAGTGTATATATGTTCGTTTTTTCAAATAAAAATTCAGTTGAAAGTAGCGCATCGTCCTGTTCAATTCTTGCATTTTTCTTTGTTGTCTGGCGCTTTTTAATCTAATGATGTACCAACTTGCCCAACTGCAGATTCTCTTACAATCATCGTTGTCCTTCTAAATTTGCTTTTCAAAACACTCGTGTGTCTAAGCTTATCACATATACATCATTTCTGAACGTTTTTTTGCGTTATTGCTCCTTAGCCATCTGTGGGACAGCTGTTTGATGTGTAGTTTGGGGACGTCTCACATCCCAACGCAGACGTTGGGCAAACATCCCAGGAATGGATTGACAAAAAGCCAAAGCTGATTCGCATACATTTTGTAACAAAGTATGAACAGTGTGCGAAGCACTGGACACAGTTGCTGGCTTTAAAAAGTATACAATGCAGATCAACATGATGACATGTAGTATGTGCACACTCAAGTAAACATTTGAAATTGAGGCAGAATGGAGTAGTGCAGCAATTATTCTGAATTTTTTCTATATTGCTTGTTTCAACTTTACATGCCTAAACATTAATGCTAAAAAGAGAGTCCGGTAAGCCTCAGAGCAGCAGCTGACATTAGACCAAGAGACTTGTCTTCAGGGTCCCAAGAAGCCAAGCCTTGGTGAAAGAGTGGGTGCTACTCTGAGACAACTACCTTAAGAACTTTATAACATTCTTCATCTTAGCTTCGATCCTCTTCATGTTTTGTTTGCTCGTGTTTAGCAACGAAGTGTTTCAAAAGATCAAGCATCACCTGGCTTTTTATGTATTCCTTGCAGAGCACTGGACGCACCAGTCAGAAAGGACCACAACAGTGCACGAATCTGCATCAGTCGCAGTCCTTGTTTGGTTCAGTATGTGAAATACCAACTGACCCTGTGCAAGTCGTAGCAGTTCCCCCCTCAGAGCAAATGGTAGAAGCTGCCACAACATCTTGTGCAACGATGTGCCAGGAGACACCAGATATTCCAGTTCCAGCTTTACCCGCTTCAGCCCACTCATCAGATGAAGCCAGGCTACAGGTACCACATGTGTGCAAGCGCTGTGACTTTGTTACGACCTACTTCAACCATTTTGTGGAGCACATGAAGGAGGTTCACCCTGGGGTTAAACAGTACAGATGTACTACCTGCAAGGCAACTTTTACAGCTCTGTACCGTTACAAAGAGCACTATAATAAGTGTCACAAACCTGCCTCGAGTGTCCTTGAGCCTCATGCTCCTACAAATGAGAACTGTGAAGCAGACGGTGGAGATTACAGCACTCAGCTATCCAGATCGTCTGTAATGACTTATAAAGCAAGACTTTCCGACTTGTGCAGAATGCTAAAAGGGAAGCACAGGAGTGCAAAACATTTTGTTAATGCTGTTGTGGAGGGAGTGTCTGAAATGTTTCGCGGAAGAGTTCTTGATCTAGATACTTCACAACTGAGCACTGACAGGGAGAGAAAACGCCTCTATGAGCAGAGTGGTATATATGTCAGGCCCTGCCAGAAAATTCTTCCAAATGGATCTAAGGCATACTACATACAGCTGCTCAAAGTTGCCGAATAGTCATATTGGGTACGAATCGAATATGTCATAGACAAAATCCTTGATTCATGCTATATGCATTCTTGCAGAGATCATTCATGCGATCCTTGAGCTCAACAAGAAAAACCAGAAAACTGCGGTCCAAAAGATCTGTTGTGTCAACAACCGTGCTCTCTGCCGACGCCTGTGATGGCATCCTTCGATGCAATGAAGCACAAGAAGAATTGAAGGTAAGGATGCCTCTATTTCAGATGTTTTCTGCAAAATTGGTTGTGCTGCATGTCCAACCTGTTTTGGCGACCTGTCCTCAATTTTGTTCCAATTATTAATGCGAAAGCATTATATGCCCCATTTTACAAAATTCCGTCGTAGTTGTTGTGACGGAGTGATGGTACCAAAAATCGCCGACGGCGTAGGTATAGCAAAAACACGTCACAAACTTTCGGAATGACGTCACATTTCTTAGGGATGGTCCTGTAATCAAAGCACATTAAGTACTTTGAAAAGAAATGTTCGACGCGGTGGGAATCGAACCCGGGCCCCCGGTTTGCCAAGCAAGAATGGTTCCCTGTGCCATGACGGCGCAACGATTATGGAGGACTAAAGGTGTGCCTTGTGCGTGCGTCATCGCACACGTCTTGTTGCCGCCATCTGGCTGACTGGAGGCTTTAGAGATTTACCACTAGACATAGACGAATTAATTGCGTCATAAAAACCATATAATGCTTTTGCATTCAACATAAGTAAGCAGTCTTAAGTGTATGTATGTATGTGTATTTCTGCGGCGCAATCTCTTTGGAACGAGAGTCTAAATTAGACACGCCAAAAAGTGGAGAAAAAAAAGTGGTGGCACATGCTCTTCTGAAACATCAGAAACCACCATCGGTCCCAATTGACCAATGGTGGGTGAAAGGAGAAAAAATATTATATGGCTACAGCAAAAACGCGCCATCTGGTTTCACCACGTAACAAGGACTGAAAAAAAAACGTCCACGGGCTAAGTGCTCAAGTGGGGCATTGTCTTCTTGTCCTTCCACACTTCTGTCACCGACGCACTTTCCACCACGCCTCCAGTCTTTGCTTAGAACATGCCATGTGGTCATGTTCATTCGTGAATTTTTGAATTTTTTTGTAGCAATTCATGTGATAAATACTAATCATTGCAGCTATCATCCCTCTTGTGCATGTTACATTTGCCAAAAGTGTTAGCAGCATAAATTAATGTATGCCGTGCATGAATGCTGTGTTGTAGTCGGGTGCACTGCCATTCCTATATGGTTTATCTTTTTGCCTAGGACATTGAGGACACAGTCACTGATCCTGCAAGTCTGGACATTACAAGAATGAAGGCCCTCTTGAAAGCTACGCTTGAAGCTCGTAAAGCAAGCCCAAGTGATGAACTATCTGTCTACTTCTTAAGCCCTGATGTGGTAAAGTTGGTTCTGAACAAATTCATCCAGCTTATATTCTGTGGATTTCATATCAATTAGTCAAGCTCAGCCTCTGGTTATTTATGTCCCTAATATCAATAATGTACGAAGTAGATGGCTTTCTAGGGATTATTTTTAAATCCAATTTTGGGTGTTTATTCTTAATCCAACTAACATCACTATTTATGGACACTGCACATTTCAGCTTTGTTCATTGCACACCTGATACACATAGAAAAATGAGTGTCCTATATAAAAAAACGCTAATATTTCTCGTGTATGTAGTATGGCGAAGCTTTTCATTACATAAATTGAGCAAAACAAAGTCACAATTTGAAATGCCTTTGAAGGGAATTTAGCCTTCTTGATGTATTTACATATTTGCAAATGCTCTATAGTCTGCTTGCCATCTGGGAATGTTCCGTGACCGTGATGGTGTCGGCTTCAGGAGGTGCATGCCGGTTCCTTCTGCTGATCCTTCTGCCTCTCGTGCCGTGCATTCGTGTCGCTCGTCGTCGTCTTCGCTGCTGCTCCGCTAGCCGCTACATAGTTCCCCCCCTAGCGAGGAGCCGGGGAGACGAGCGGGTTGGCTTGTTGTCGGTGAAACGCACTCTCTTAGGACGTTTTACTGTTGATGTTTTTGTTGTAGGGGCAGTTGCAAGGCTGCCTTCATTGTTTAAATAGGAATTGTCCCAATGTGCGGGCTTCACTCGGTCCATGGAGATGACGTCGGTACGACCTTTTATAGCCAGCGTCATGGTCTTGTCGGTACGGCTGATGACCTCGTAAGGTCCGTCGTACGGTGGTTGGAGTGGTCGCCTGACGGTGTCGTTGCGGACGAAAACGTGCGTGCAGTCGGCCAGGCCCTTGCTGACGAACACATCACGCGATTGTGATCACGTCCGGGTCACCACTTGAAGGGAATTTAGCCTTCTTGATGTATTTACATATTTACAAATGCTCTATAGTCTGCTTGCCATCTGGGAATGTTCCGTGACCGTGATGGTGTCGGCTTCAGGAGGTGCGTGCCGGTTCCTTCTGCTGATCCTTCTGCCTCTCGTGCCGTGCATTCGTGTCGCTCGTCGTCGTCTTCGCTGCTGCTCCGCTAGCCGCTACACCTTCATAGTTCCCCATTGACCCAAGAAAGAAAGATTAACACAGATTATAAAAGTATTATAAAAAATGAAAGCCGTTTACAACTCCCTGTAACGCCGAATTGGAGCGCAGCTCTTGAGGAGGAGGGAAGGGTACTCAGGGGACGGTATACCCCTCCTCATCCTCCTCCTTCTCCTCCTCCCCTCATCCTTCAATCTCCTCCAGGGGGGGGGGGGGTCACGTGACCTCGGGGGGAGGGGGGGGGTCACGTGACCTCGGGGGGGAGGGGGGGTCACGAGACCCTGGGGGTCACGTAACCTCGAAGGGGGAGGTCGCTCGCACGGTGCATGTCCTAACATGCACCGCTCGGGGGGGGGGGGGGGGGGGGCTCGCGCGGTGCATGTTCCAACATGCACCGCGCGGTTACGCCAACGGCGACGCCGCTCAAGCCGGAAACGGGCGCCTAAGAGCTGCGCTCTAAAACAGATCCCACTATATTTGCCAATGCTTTCTTATAATTGACAGCGAGAATTGTATATTGGTGATTGTCGGCACACAAAGACAGATAATGAAGTTGTGCCCGCATTCCCTAATATATTTATGGTGTTTCTCGTAGGGTTGTTACGTTAAGTGAAAGATTATGTATTACATGTGTAGCTGTAGCCTGGTATGCACATTTAAGGAGGCTTCTTAAATGAATGTTTTGTGTGAATCTTTATATTGTAAAAGACCCATCTTTTTTTCCCTGGTTTAATTTTGGCGACTCGCCTGCAATTCACGAAAAATAAGTCATATCAACAATCAGGCTGAAAGAATGTGTCCACCTTGAAAGCTACATTAAGAACCTTCCATCTTGCTAAGGCTAGTGCCCTCAAATAATTAGAAAAATTCAGCTTTGGCCGAATTCGGAAAATATTGAGCTTGCGAAAAATAGGTTGCTTGCAGTATAATTTTATGATGGTACTTTAGTAGAATCAACCTTTACAAATTTGTTGAGAGTCATGCATGTCCTTTCATATTTGTAGCTGGCACTTGAGGCAGAGCTTCGATTCAAATCCTCACTGAAGACGTGGAGGCTAAGCTGTGCGAAGTTCGACAAACATTGAACAGAGGAAGTTTCCTTGACATTGACTGCTACCTTCGTCCAAAAAGGGCAACATTTTTTCTCATCGCACTGGTAAGGACTTCTACTTTGAACTTCTACTTTGCTGTCTTTGCCATAGACATTGTGTAGACAGCGTTATAACAGAAGTTCGCTATGATGTCTGGGCGTCGTATGGTGTGTGACCAGCTACTCCTTCAATTGAATTGTCATCACTTCTAGTGTGCGAACATCTCCATTCTCGAGTCGCTCCTCGACATCGAGGTTCCACCTAATGCATTCTGTTTTAGTAGCAACAAAATTATAAATTTTTAACAAGATTCGCAATTTCGAAGTTTTCATTTGAATCATCTAACAAAATCGGAATACCCAAATTGAATCCTCAGCAGTTCAGAAAGTTAAAGAACTGTGATTCTCAAGGCATTGCATGATTATCCAATGCATTGATTATCTCAGTTTCTGAAGTAGTGATTTATGATAAATAACACTGCTTTAAGACATTTTGTTAAATTTATAACGTATATCTTTAGAAATTATAATTTTGATTTAAGAAATCACATCTTCACCAAAAACAAACCTAATGACTCATATAAATGACCTAATTACAATGTTATATTTTGCCCTATATTGTATTCTGGATAAGGTATTTCAAATCTGGCTGCGGATTTATAATTATCAATAAGAAATATATCCACATCCTTAATATGAATGAGCTAGGTGCAGAAATAGTCTAGCCCTCATTTCCCCTATGTTAAAATTGTAACTGGTGATTATCTCATGACGTAAAGACTCACCATGTCCAACATCTGCTTCAATAGATGCTTTTAATAATTAAGAAAAATTGCTTGTCAGCTTCAAAATGTAATTAAGGTTCATCAGGTCTTTTGATACTGCTAGAATCCTGGCTATTTATGGCCATGTATTACATTGCAGTTGTTTTTTATTTACTGCGATCTGAATAAATAATCACATTAGATTACATTATATTTCTCAAAACAAAGGAGGAGCCCGCTGTGGACACGCCTTTTGCGGGACCCTTTATCATCAGGATGCGAGACAGAGAACACAACATCACCTGTGGGAAGTGCTGTGTTCACCTGACTCCCAGATTCTCTCTTGAATGTGCTTTGATCCTGTGCCTCGCTGTTTACTTTATTTTGAATCTTTCTTACGTTTATACATTTGGACAAACTTTGGGTCTCCTGCAAACAGTGCTAGTCAAGAGCGAGGTGTTTGAGTCATGTCTCATGCCATTTAAACTAAAGGCTCTCTTAAAGGAGTTGAAAAATGCACCCTCGAAATGTACCAGCACAGAAACTAACACAAACTAGGTGAGTGTTAAGTTATGTTCAGACTAATATACAAGCCTTATTTAAGGAACCTCTGAGATGCAATATTTTTATTTCTTTTAAGACACCTCGAAATTGGTTCCCTCCAGAGTCACATTTTCTTAATGAGAAGTATAAATATCAAACCCATTTCAAAGTGCCAACCTGAGCAGTGTGACTTAACAAGTGCCCGAAAGATGTCGGGGTGGCCGGGAAGATGGCAGCCTTCTTTCTCAAGCAGTATTACAGCACCGCGAAGCGAATGGAATGGAACTGAACTCCCCCTGCACTCGGAGGAGCAGAAAGCAACAAACATAAATGAAAAAAAGTCATACGTGTGGTCTCTGGGAGCTGCGCTCCTCCAAGTGCAGACGAAGTCTCATTCCGTTCGCTTCTCGGCTCTCTAACACTGGTTGCGGAAGAAGACTGCCCTCTTTCCAACTACATTGACATCTTTTGGATTTCTCCTTCATTACACTCCTCAGGCAGGCACTTTGAAATGGGCTTGATGTTTTTAGTTTTTATAAAAAAAAGATATGCGACTCTGGAGTAAACTAATTTTTTATGGTGTCTCGAAACCCTAGTCAGTGGCCTCACTTGAAAGAAAACCTTTTGGACGTGTCAAGCACCCCTTAAGCTGACCTTGGGTGCATCTTTTTTTTAAAGAAGCTTTGTCTGTGAGGGTAAGAAAGATTCAAAGCTTTATCTCTAACCCAGTTTTTGAAAAAAGCTGTATTTATTTTTACACTTCTCGCAATACTCTAAAAATGCGAGGTTCATCTGCATTGTTTCCTTCAGATTAATTACATTGTTCTTCGCCGCTTAATTATCAACTTTTTAGATCTGATAATTTTATAGCTAAGGGGCAAGTTAAATAAAAAAAATTGGAACTGTCTTATCACATGGTTTGTGCTCCCCTTAGTAATTTTGTTTTGCAAAGCTTTGACTATGCCAGCACTGCATGTGTGACCAACAATGTTTATACATTAGCAGCCCTTACCTATAGACTAGTTGACTATTCACCGAGCTACACTATAAAATTTGATTAAATCTGATCAATCTTGTTTTATTGTTTGTGTCTTGGATTTCTTTACCATTTTAGTTTGTCTCAGACGTCACATGAGAGGCAAAGATGCTGTGAGCAAAGCACATCTGCTACAGCTATGTGTGTACTGCTGTAGCATTTCCTTTCTGTTAGTACTTGATGGAAATCTTGAGCTCAGTCAGTTGGTTACACAGTTATGGCTACTGGAGTAATGGCTTCCACTGACTGATGTTCAAAAGGTCGGAGTACATTTCGCAAATTTTCGAAGCACTAAAATGTTTTAGGGGCCTGTCATTGCTGCCACAATTTGTGTGTTGTATCGTTTTGGATCTGCATTAAAACACCAAACAATACAAATAACCAGTCCACTTAGCTGGGATGCCATTTCAGTTAAAACAGTACCAATCGTTTCTGAAAAATTGTTTTATATAAAGCAGGTCATGGCCTTGTGTTGTCCCAGATATTTTTTGCACTTGCCTTGTAGACCATTCTAATGTGCCGTTATATAGAGATCACATAAAAAGCAAGGAAGTTGCAAGGAAAGCAGTTCTGCTGTAAGTACGTTTCTGATGATGTGGCTTTTTTTTTTGTTAGCTCAATGTATTCTGAAATTAAGAGCTCACAGTGCATCACAAAAGGATTGACTTGGGAAGAAGCCTCTAGAATGACAGTCTATTTTTTACAAAGAGCCTTAACTTCTGCAGGGCACTTATGAAGCTGGGTCTCCTAGTGAAACGTCAGATGCCGCTGAGAATTCTAAAATACAAAATTTCAAGCCACTCTATTCACATGCGCAATGTGCTGCACGCTCTTGATTTCTGGTGACACTGAGCTATTAGAAAGCGAATACCACAGCACCAGAAACTTATGTGCAGCATAACTGCTTTCTTTACAGCTTCCTTGCTCTTTATTTTATGTCTGACATCGTCGAATGGTCTATAAGAAGGCAGGTGCAAAAATATGTGGGACAACAGAAACCCCTTACCTGCTTTACATGAAACAGTGTTTCAGAAACAGCTAGCTTCTTCTATCTGTACCAGTGATCCAGATATAAACATATGAAACACCGTTTCACTTAAGTCTCCCAATTATATGTTGGACAGCTTTCCATATGCCATTATGTGGAGCACTCTTCCGCAAAACACTCCGGACGTCTACCTGAAATGGTGTTCCGGATATTCTCAAAATATCTGGAACAGTGTTCCAGGTGGGTAAGTGAAAATATTTGCAATAATTTTCCACTTATAGCCGGAACCCAAGTGGAACGGTGTTAAGAGTGTACGCCGGGGCGCGTGCAATGTTTACTTTCTAGAAGTAGCGAGTTAAACCTTTATTTCTCTCCTCTTTCGGCGTACGGATGGCGCGGATGACGGCTCTTCGACGCGCCTTCTGGATTCTGAAAAGGGAGAAAAATGTGTACCTTCCACGCCCTCTTAAGTTAGCACCGGAGAATCTACACCCTACTTATTAATGTTACAACGGTCTACTATTTCGCAAACAATGCAAGCGAAAATAAAATGCTAATAAACCGGTCCGCCTAATGATCGGTAACATTTTATGCCGTAGCACATGGTATTTATTAAAATGCCTTAAAGGTCCCTTAAAGAAGTATCTAATACAATGTGTTTTTTAAGTTTTCAGTGGTAATATTTTAATCTGTGGGACTGAGGCTGGCAAAAAAAAGCGGTTAATTGGGTCGGCCTGCGGTGCCTTATGAAAGACAAACATATGCGCACCCATACAACCCATATTGCATAGTGCCGTACGAAGGAACCATATGACCCATTATACACCATTTTCTTAATGTACAACGTACGGTTGTATTTGAATTGTGACCGCGCTGTTCTACCATACTTCCTCTGTCATATTGCTCACAAATTGCATGTTCCTCTTCCCCCTGTTTCAATAATTTCTTAATTAGTAAAATCTTAATTAAGTCGCCGCCGCGCAAATCCCCAAGAATATTTTGTGTTTCGTGCGTATAATAAGTGTGAAAGGCAGGATAGATTCATTCATTCGTTTTTAATTACTGTCAGCCCATACAGGGTTCTTACAGTGTGAAATAAAAATACAAAATGAACAGATACAGGTCGCTGGTACAAGATCAGCATTTACAGCGTAACAACAAACAGAATAGAATATAATACCGAACAAGAAACAAAAACAAGTATACATAAATTGCACTCTAAATGGGCATCACTCAAAGATAAGGAAGAATCAAATGAACGCATCTCCAGATGTTGATTTGATACTAAGTGTAGTTAAATATATTACATGTAATGAGTAGCATTAAAACAGCCGTTTCAATATTTTTAAGAAATGAACTTATTGACGCTGCTGAAACAGTGGCATTTGGTAGATTGTTCCATTCGTTTATGGCTCAAGAAAAAAACTGAATTTAAACCAATCATTCTGTACAGCCGCACTTGAATGTAATGGTATGGTGGTGCCTTGATGATTCATTGGAGCGAAAGTCGAAGTAGTCGGAATAATTTATTTTTACACGATTATGAATAATCTGGAAAAAAACATTCTGCGGTCATATTTTCTTCTAGGTTCAAAAGTTGGGAGCTTTGCGAGTTTACGTAGTTCAGTGGGAGAATAAGCACGTCTATATCTGTTAAATATGAATCTTGAGGCTAGTCGCTGAATTTTGTCCAATTTGTCAAGGTATATGGGTCCCACACGATTTTTGCATACTCAGTAATAGGTCTTATGAGAGTCTTGTATAAAAGAGCTTTTATTTAGGTTGTAGTACTAGAGAGGTGTCGGCTGAGGCTCCTTATTGCTCTATTAGCTTTGACGCACACATTGTCAGTGTGTCCATTTCATCTTATGTTAGAGGTAAGTGTCAAGCCTAAATACTTAAATTCCATGACTCTAGAAATTTTTTAATTTCCTATTGAAAATAATTCTAAAGGGCCCATCAGCCTTGAAGGATTATGGGACCTCACAGACCTTCAAAACCCTTCAAAAATACCCTTCCGGAAAACATTTCAGGTATATCCCGCAGAAAAACCCTCCAGCCCCACAGCCCTTCAACCCGTCAGCCCAAACCCTTTAGCCCATCAACCCTTTAGACGCCGTTTAGACAAAAATGCAGTTCAAAACGTTATCGGAAATTTATCGCGGACATTGAGTTTTACATGCATATTAAAACTCAAAAAGACGATAAAAACCAACGCTTCTTCAATCCCTGGCGCAAGCAGCAGTAAACGAAAGCGATCATATCAAATAGGAAGAACTGTCTTCTTTATCACAACGAAAAATATCTTTCAAAGTACTCACAATGCCGCTGGGTAAATTCCTGATGCACGATAGTTCAGCTAATAAAACCTAGCAGGTGCACCTCACGGAGACATGCACAATCTCAGTAAGCACGTTTAGCGAAAACCACGAACTCGCAAGCAGCACCCGTCTCCGCTGAGAAATACTGAGCACAGTCACGGTTTCGTCCATGATGCCGTCGGGGCGGCGTCTTCGGCGTATTTTTCGCTTGCTGGATGCTTCCGAAGCCGGACGGACGAAGAGCCGCAAGGAACAAGGCGGGACAGCGGCCGTCATCCACCGTCTCAGGACCCACAGTGCCATGATCCCGGTGCGCAGGCACTACATGGGGTGAAACGCTGATCCCGCCTGCCAAGCTTACGGCGAGTAGGACGACACCGGCCACCATCTCCTTGAATGCGCTGAACACAATGGCGCTCGAGCGGTGCTGAAGGCTCCCAACGCCGAACTGGGGTTCACCTGCGGAACCAAGGATGAAGCTGCACGGATCAAAACAGACGAAGGGGCGAACCATCAAAGCCATGCTCACATTTCAGGAGGAAACCGGTCCGTTCCAGATATCCACGGCGGTAAGAAGCAAACCGCCCACGAGTGGAAAGAAAATGGCTATAGCGGCATCCTGCCTTCCTCGGCTTCCTCACACCACTCTTTCCCGCCGACCAGTGGGGACGCGTGTTGCCCGGCCCTGGTGGTTCTGCACCCTCTCCCCATTGCCGGGCGGAGAGAAGCGCAATGTGTGTGTGTAGGCGTTGTAAAAGAGGGGGGGGGGACAATTTGAGTTGCCTGTTCGTGTTTTTGACGACGACGAAAAAGGGATAACGCCCGACTCGGGTGAAAAGCAAAATGGTTCTGTTTATTTTCTCCTTCTTGGGGAGCGTCCCCCGCGGAGGAACCGGTTCCCGGGACGAGCCGCTCCCGCTTCGCCTTCGCAATCTCCCTCGCGTCCCTGTTTTTGGGCAACGCGCTGCTCTCGGCTTGCCCTTTTTTTATTATTATTCGTGCAACAAGCAAAGCTTGTTAGCCTCAAAACGCCGCTCGGACAACAACACTCGGCCCGCGCCTCGTCAATTCTCCACATGGGGCGATCGCCCGCAGTGACCTCCTTGGCGACGGGTCCACGAGCCCACTCGTGTTTGATAGAAGAGCAGTAATAAAAATCTGACCCTACAAACATACGATCGACATTCTCCAAATACTTATTTTTTTCCTGTCGCGTACAATACGCAGCTTTGTTCTAATTCTGCGAAATGTGTTTTCTCCACCTAAGCCATGACCCACAGACATCTCAAGAAGCCTGAAGGTTTTCCCAACCCCATTAGAAAAGTTCTTGACAGGCTTTCAGACATTTGAAGGCATTGTAAAGGTCACTTCAGACATTTCATGAGAGCCTCTGACGGGGCCAGCGAACCCACCTGGAAATATCGGTGCCCCCTTCAAACATCTCAGAAATTCCTGAAGTCCCCTTCACACCCTTTAAACAAATCCTGAAGTCCCATCAGAGCGATTTTCAATAGGGTTATCTGTGCTATATTCATAATTTAAATTTTTTTTTCTATTTATTGTCGTGACAACAGATTTTTTCAGGTTTAACACCATCTTGCCACGTTTCACACCAGTTTATTTTTGTAAGTTATTTAACTCCACCTGATCTTCCGGTGTGTTTATCTTATCACGCAGTCGTCTGCGAAGAGTGTTATAGGTACTGTAATGTCATTGGGCAAATAGTTCACAAAAATCAAAAATAAACAGGGACTCAAAACACTCCCCTGTGGCACTCCTGACGAAACCGGTGAGTGGCTAGATCGATACTCTCCTATCTCCACGTACTGCTGTCTTAAGGAAAGATAAGAAGAAAACCACTTCACATTTGGATTTCGAAGAATGATGTCGATTTTATGTAACAATTTTGAATGTGATAAATTATCAAACGCTTTCGCGAAGTCCAGGAATACTATATCAGTTTGACCGCGGTGATTTTCGTGTGCGCAAGATCGTGTACAGTTTGAACCAATTTTATTGCTCTGGAAAGCCCTCTGCGGACACCGTGCTGATATTGTGATAAAACAGCATAATCATCAAGATACGCTAACATATGTTCAGACACAGTATACTCAACATTTTTGAAACAGGTACTTGTAAGGGAAATTGGTCTATAGTTGCTGACGCCTGAAACACTGCCACTTTTAGAATAGGCATTATCTTCGCTCCTTTCCGTGCGGTGTAAAAAGTGCTGGTATTTAGAGATGACTGAAATATTATGGTAAGATTTTTAAATCCCCACTGTGCATACCTTTTCAAAAACTCATTGGTAATTTCTTCTGGCACTGGATTTTTCTGCGTGTCAATATTAAGTAAGAGATCAGACGCCTTGCTCACTTTTTTGTAAATCTTCAATAGGAGGGTTACCTGGCAAACCATTAAAGGTAGGAAAAATTCCGTTGTCACGCGTAAACACAGACGAAAAAAAAGAATTATAATCTTCAGCAGTCTCCTGGTTAGGCATATTTTTACCCACGGGCTGTTTTTAAGGGAATGGGATAACGTATCGCCAAAATTCACGGGATACATCAATAAGAAAATTTCTAAACACTACATTGCAGAACTTCTCTTTAGCTTCTTTTACCAGCCATTTCAATTCTTTACTCAGTCTCTGGATGTTTAGCTTATTTTCAATTATTGAACCATGTGTACAGGCTCTTTGCCTCTGGTTTAGCTGTCGTTTCATATGTAATAAATAACTTGTTATCCATAGATTTTTGTTACCACATTTCTTAACGGGCTTTGGTATAAATCGTTCAACACACCGTATTGCATAGCTTGAAAAGAAATCCCAGAAGTCATTCAGCATGAAACAGAATCGTAAAGAAAAAGAAATCCTCTAATGATTGCTCGATGCAATCAAGCACACCAACGTCATCAGCGTCACCAAAGTTGAAATTCCCTTTATGTGCAGAGAATGCTCTGAAACTAATGGAGTCATGCCAAAAGACACAATCACTATTTTATGGTCGCAAATACTATCTTCAGTTGTACAACAGGAAATAAACGCTTTCATATGCTCAGAAACAAAAGCCAGATCCAGAATGAATGACGTTGGTGTACCGATTCTAGTGTAATCATTCAAAACCTGGATGAGGTAATGACAGAAAGCGAGCTCTAATAATTGTTAGCTGCTGGACACTTGTTTCGTTCCAGGGAAACAGGATAGCTAATTTATACAAGGCAAGTTGTAATTCCCTAATAACAGGACGTTTTCACCAGACTTGTGCTCGTTACTTGAAAAATGTAATGGATTACAATTACAAATTACCGAGCCTCAAATGTAATGGATTACCGTTACAAATTACTTTCGCTGAAAAGTAACGGATTACTTTACTCGTTACGTTACAAATTACTTTCACGTTACTTTTTCCGTACTCTTATCCAGAAAAAAAGAGAAACAATTTTGATATTTTTTAAAATGTTCTGCAACGCTACTTTTCATTTCTCATGCGCCCGTATATGGCAGTCCTTGTAAAAATAAAATATCTTTAAGGGAAGAAATGTAGGTGCGGTCCGTTCACCTGTAAGCTGAAAGGTAAGCGAAAGCTGCAACCACACCCGCCATCCCGTTAGCTTACGGCCTCCCAAAATGATCTCTGGAATTGTGCAGACAAAGCTAGCGGTGCGCATGCTCAGTAGCAGCGTCTACCACTGCTACGAGATTCGGAGTTAAAGAAGCGATCTACGAAAGCTCCCTTTTGACTCGGGTGCTTCAACTGTTATTCACAAGAAAAGAAAAACTTGGTTCTAAAGTTACAATGTATAGCCATTGCGGAATGCAGTTGTCCCAGCTTACCTTGATGTGTTTCCGTAGATTAGAGTTTGTTGTTATTGCTGATGACAATGTGTGTTTGTTTCGTTGGCAAGCAAAGTATGAATGAAACTCTAGGTTTCCGTTCTCCTTAATGCCCTGAATTTTTAACATTTGATTAAGAGATGGCCATGGAGACGAAGGACCCTTCATGACCGAAAACTCGACCAGTCAGAGAAAAAGTGGTGGTTATGGGTTATCGATCGTTCATCGGTTTTCACTTTTATACTAATATTCGTGGAGGCCAGGGGGGCAAGTGCATAAAGTATAGTGCGAAAGAAGCGGTGGCCATCGTTCTCACAAAGCAATAAAGGATGACACCACTTTTACGCGTTCTCTCTCTCTCTCTCTCTCGCTTTCTGTCAGCACTCCTTAGATGGTGTAACCACCCCCCTCCCGTTTATGTTGACAGTTGACTGTATAGCGAGGAGTGGACTCGACTACCATACCCAGACAAGTAAACCAAAAGAAGTACCGTCCGTACCATCGAAGACGATGCTCTTAGCCTCGCGCCGGGCGCTTTTCGGCCGTGCCTCAAGAGTGTGCCAGAATGCAGTAGCGCACATCAAAGACAAAGAAAATTCGACGCCCTCGTGCGAGGCTACGTCGTTTGTTACGCGAGTTGTGAACCCGCGAATCGAGGGGGTACGAACCCGCGTTTGACGTCTGTGCAGGTGACGGGAGACGTCGAAGAAGTTAGAAGGGTGAAACGCTGTAAACGACAAAAACAAATAAACGCAAAGAGCTTTCTCCTGCCCGGGAGAAGAAGAAAAACACGATGCAAGGCGGCGTAGAGCCTACTCGGCGTTGTCTCATTTGGCCTTCGTCTTTCGTATATTTGAACATGCCTTCCCGTTTCTCTAGTGGTTCTAGTAAACGGTCATTAAAAAAATCGTCTTTCTTGCTATTCTCCCCTTCCTGGTATTTTCTATTTTGTCGAACTTGCTCTCTTTATGCTGCTGAATGTTCTGCTCGTATCGCTCTAGTTACTGTATTATGCTCATATTTTTAATAAAGTAACGAGTAATTGAAGTAATCCATTACCAACATTTTGTAACGAAATGTCATTACAAATTACCTCCGAAAAGAAGTAACGTGGAAATTACAAAATTACTTTAAAAAGTAACGGAGTACAAGTAATCGGTTACTTGTAACGGATTATTTCCCAAGTCTGGTTATCACCATGGCATAAATTGGAGTCCAAGTAGCTTCGTAAAAGTTCAAATGCATCAACTGCGCAAGTAACATAATCACAAACTTTATAAACACCGCCGACAAAGACTGCACGGTTATTCAGTTTAGCCTTGATCCACACTGCCTCAACACCACTCACATCTGTGATAACAAAAATACTGTTATTTTTACCATAATAGCTACACCGCCACCTCTCCCGTTTCGATCTTTCCTTATTAGGGTATAGTTAGGAGGCGTAGCTTCGAAGTTTAGAACGTCTTTTATATATATATATATATATTATATATATATATATATATATATATATATATATATATATATATATATATAGGCTGTTTATTCTAAAGCTTAACAGATTTGTAATAAAAAAGCCGTGAAAGTTACACTTATGCGGTTTGTGCAGGTGACTTACACGGCCAGGGGGACATAGTATAGGGGAAAAATCGTGAAGATTTGTTGGCTAATTAATTAAAATGTATTAATATAACTTTTTAATTATTGCAAATATACATATGGTTCCCATTGTAAACTTGCTCAGCCTCATCGAAAAGCACTAAATCAGTAATTTTCAGAAACACTTTGAGCGCGTGAGAAGCGTAGTAGCGCACTGAATTTACCACTCGTGGAGCAGGTGCAAGGCTAGCGGTTGCGGTAAGGCGCCCGCGCAATTTTTCCGTCTCTTATCTCCTGCTCCTCGAGTGGTAAATTTAGTGCACTACTACGCTTCTCACGCGCTCAAAATCTTTCTGAAAATTACTGATTTAGTGGTTCTCGATGACGGTGGGCAAGTTTCTAATTGGAACCATATGTCTACTTTCATGAATTAAAATGTTCATTAACGAAATTTAATTAATTAGCCGACTGTTCATTACGATTATCCTCCTATACTATGTCCCCCTAACCTTGTAACTCACCTACACAAACCGCATAAGTGTAACTTTCACGTTACACTTAAAAAAAACACCCTGTATATATATATATATATATATTGTGAGGGCGCTTATGCGTAGCACTGCCCACGGACATCGTCGTCGTCACTTTTGGGTGTGGGTGGGCCGATCGGCATCGTCAGCTGACTGGTGGCACCTTTTTTTAAACGTTCCATAGACATCAGACGCTGATAAAAAACCGTCATCTGACCGACCTGTCTCTGCCTCACAACGTGGTGGAGGTGAGCCTTTAGACCCCGTACCAGAACCACCTTCCCTTCGAGCTTCCGCTTAAAACCCTGGAGCTCCGAAACCGCACGCTGGCTACCAACACGGCGACGGCTGCTCAAACCCCCTCGATGTCTCAACCATCCGCGACGACATCCACAGCCACCACGATGACTGAACAGCAATCGCAACCAACCCCTATCCACTCCTGGTTGGACGATTCGCAGTCGCCAAAGAGACCAAAAGGTTTTTGCTGGTCTTCGTGACGAAGATGTTGAGGACTGGCTCGACAGTTACGACCGCGTGAGCGTCTACAATAGATGGGACAATCCCACTAAACTCGCTAACGTGGTCTTCTACCTTACTGATGTTGCCAAAACGTGGTTTCTGAACCACGAACAAGAAATTCCAGACTGGGACGCTTTTACCACGAAGCTAAAGGACATATTCGGCACTCCAACTAGCCGCAAAGAGAACGCGAAAAAGAAACTCGAGACTCGACGACAAGGAGAAGAGACGTACACCTCCTACATTGAAGATGTTCTCGCGCTCTGCCGTCGCGTCAACTGCGAAATGCAAGAGAGTGAGCGCGTACGTAACCTCCTGAAGGGAATCGCGGAGCCGGCCTTCAATGTTTTTCTGGTCCGAAAGCCCGAATCGATAGCTGACATCACATCTGTCTGCCAACACCTCGATGAAATCCGGACCATCAGAGTCTCTTGCCAAGCTCAGAATCTCGGAGAACCAAAAGCGACAAATTCTGAACTCCGCACCCTCATAAGAGACATCGTTCGAGAAGAGCTCCGGCAGATGTTCAACGAAACACACCGCGGCGCTGAACCGGCAGCAAGTTCTTCCGACTTGCGGTCTCTTGTCCGAGACGAGTTAGCAGCTCTACCTCCTGCAACTCTTCCTCTCCCCACGCCCGCACCACAAACCTACGCCGAGATTGCCGCTAGGGTGCCTTCCCCTCAAGTGGCTTCGCTACAACAACTCCACACCCCACCTTCCTTGGCTGCATTTACTCCAGCTCCCCTCACCCCGACGTACCAATCTTGGAGACCACCCAACCGCCCAGTATGTTATTACTGCAGCATTAGGGGTCACATTGCCCGCTACTGCAGGAAACGCAGAGATGACGACAGGTCCGACAACTCTTATAATCCTCACTTTCGCCGAGACCAAGGGACCTACAATGTAGGGCGAAACAACTCCGGCCGCCAAGGAAGTACTTCCCCTCACAGGTCGAGATTTGAAAACCAAGCATATCCTAGGCGTCGTTCCCCCTCCCCACTTCCACGCTCTGGGTCTTCGATGATTCCATCTACCCAAACCTACCCTAAATACACAGCGGAAAACTAAAAAACGCAGTTCTTGGGGGGAGAACTGCGAACCAACAGAACCTAGACAACTCCTCCAATCCCATCCAATTTGATTGACGTGTGGTCACGTACGCACGCACCGACCCAGCGGCTCCCGAGAGAACTTTTCTCCGCTCGATCGAGCGGCCCCGGAGAGCGTCAGATTACCTTACCCGGCTCAAGTGCTGCGTCGTCGACGGATGTTGCCGCACGCTTACATAAGTGCGCGCAACATCCATTGCACCACATTAGATAACATCTTGGCAATCACACCATTGCACTGCCAATACTGCTGTCTCATCCGGCTGACGTATTGCTTCGCGATTGCACCAGTTCACGCCATCGCGAGGTAACCCTCAGCACGAGGGTTTAAAAAGGAGTCGGGACACAGGACTGGACGGAGACGAGGGAGACGAGACGGAGTGAGCAGCGAGACGTCATGGAGGAGACGAGACGGAGACAAGACGACTTGGGACCAGCGGCCTGAACAGACGCCGATACTGCGTCTTCATCGTTAATTTAAATTCGGCCATATCTTAATTCAATAAAAAGTTGGCGTTCTCACCAACCGTTTCAGACCATTTTAACTTCCGAGTCAAGTCTAGAACGACCCGAGACGCTACAGTGGGTACCGCTCGACGCAAATGCGAAGCTCCGCGAGCGCTTCGCAACGACGGTCTCTGCCACAGCCAGTGTCCCCACCACTCTAGCCACTATCTTGTCCGCGGGGCGCGTCACTCATTTCCGCCCCAAGTTTCGGCACGACGGCCCGCGACTCCATTATCGCACCCACCGCCTTCGTCACCATCATCGCCGGTGAGCCACATCTTTTTTTCACCACACAAGAGAAAGAAAGAAATCTACCCGCATCCCACTCGCTGCCACGCCCTCAACGATGCACCCCTCTGCACCCAAAGCGTCTAACTCACCACGGACAGCTCTACTTGAGCACGTCCACGCGGACAACTCACTGCGTGCAACCCAACGTGGCCACACCACGCAACTCACTGCGTGCCACTCAACCATCAAGCAAATCGCCGCGTGCAACCCAACGCAACTTAATTCGTGCAACCCAACGCGGAAACACCACGTAACTCGCCGCGTGCCACACAACCAAGCAAACCACCGTGTGCAACCTAACGCGACTGAATGCGTGCAACCCAACGCGGCAATACCACGCAACTCACCGCGTGCCACTCTCTGCAGTGCACTTAGCTCACTGCAGACACCCCAACACGAGTACGTCCCCACCGCCTCCTCACCGCAAGTCCAATCACCGCAAGCGCCTCACCGCCGGCCACCCACCGCAAAGTCCCACCGCCTGCTGCTCTACGCCAGTACCACGCGGCCGACTCAATGCGGGGCCTCGGCAACGGGCACGCTACTGCAAGCGACTCTCTGCGGCCCTTCTGACGCTCCTGACTCATACGCAAAAATCACGCGCGTCCGACGGAGACTGCAACACGTGATGCACGGGCAACGCCCTCAACTTTCCACGACGGCCCACACAATGTTCTGTAGCACCGACCGACGCCACTCACGGTCGGCGCTCACGGAAAGAACTAAGTGATTGCCGCCTATCATCGAAATCTTTATCTTTCGCATCAACCCTTCTCGTCGTCCACCCCAAACCATCATCGCCCGAACGTCCAGCAAGCGGAGATCCTGACACGCTCCGGCCGCCACGTGCCACAGCGTCAGGGCATCGCATCTCCTCCTACACCTGCTACTACACGCCTCACTCGCGCGCCCGCGGCGAGTCGAAAGCCTAGGCTCGGATGACGGTGGTCTCTAAACGTTCGACTACTCTCTGGGGAGGGAGTACTGTGGTCACGTACGCACGCACCGACCCAGCGGCTCCCGAGAGAACTTTTCTCCGCTCGATCGAGCGGCCCCGGAGAGCGTCAGATTACCTTACCCGGCTCAAGTGCTGCGTCGTCGACGGATGTTGCCGCACGCTTACATAAGTGCGCGTAACATCCATTGCACCACATTAGATAACATCTTGGCAATCACACCATAGCACTGCCAATACTGCTGTCTCATCTGGCTGACGTATTGCCTCGCGATTGCACCAGTTCACGCCATCGCGAGGTAACCCTCAGCACGAGGGTTTAAAAGGAGTCGGGACACAGGACTGGACGGAGCCGAGGGAGACGAGACGGAGTGAGCAGCGAGACGTCATGGAGGAGACGAGACGGAGACAAGACGACTTGGGACCAGCGGCCTGAACAGACGCCGATACTGCGTCTTCATCGTTAATTTAAATTCGGCCATATCTTAATTCAATAAAACGTTGGCGTTCTCACCAACCGTTTCAGACCATTTTAACTTCCGAGTGAAGTCTAGAACGACCCGAGACGCTACAGACGTATGAGTAGAAGGTTTAAATGTTCTTGCTCTAGTTGATACCGGCGCCGCAATTTCAGTTATAAGCGAAGATGTCTGCAAAACCTTAAGAAAAGTCCAAACTCCCTTTCACGGTACTTGTTTACGAGGAGCGGGAACCAATTTTATATATCCCTCCACACTGTGCACGGCGAGGGTTGTAATACAAGATACCTGCCATCACATAGAGTTCGTTGTTTTACCGAATTGTACACACTCACTTATCCTTGGCTGGGACTTCCTCTCGTTTAACTCGGCAGTAATTGACTGTAGTCATCCGGAATTATTTTTGACCACCCTTGACGTCTGCGATACAGTTACTGATCACAGTGCGAAAATATCAGTTGAAACCGACTCGGTTATTTCTCCATTCACAACCCACGTATTACCACTCGTATCGACAACCGCTTGCACAACTGATGTCGTCGTATAACCATCGAACACATTTCTCGCGAGAGGCATAGTTGTACCGCACGCACTTATCCGTTTCATCGATGGAAAAGCTCTCATGGCTGTCTCTAATGTTAGTACTGAGTCCATTCTCATTCCACATGGTACAGTTGTCGTGACTGCGACACCACACTCAAGCTTTTCCCTGTGTTCTATATCCGCCCCGGAAACCAAATCTTCGCTTACCCAGAATTGTAAAACCTTGTCTCTACATACAACAATTAGCCAAGATCTTGACGAATCAAAAAAACGCCGACTTCTATCTTTGCGAAAGCAGAACAGAAAAATATTCGAAATCGCATCATCTGCCCTTGGTCAAACCCACACGACAGAGCATCGGATCCACATTGAAGATTCTGCTATTGTTCATCGTCGTCCGTAGAGGGTTTCCCCATCAGAGCGTTCTATAATTGAGGACCATGTCACTGATATGCTAAAAAAGGGTGTAATTCGTCCTTCACGCAGTTCATTCTCGTCACCGGTAGTACTGGTCAAAAAGAAGGATGGAGGCATTCGCTTTTGTATCGATTACCGCGAACTGAACAAAATCACTCGTAAAGACCTTTACCCTATGCCACGAATTGACGACGCACTGGACTTCTTGCAGGGAGCTGAATATTTTTCATCTCTTGATTTACGGTCCGGTTATTGGCAGATCCCGGTTAACGAAGAGGACAAAGAAAAAACTGCGTTCGTCACACCGGATGGCTTATATGAGTTCAACGTCATGCCCTTCGGACTCTGCAACGCGCCAGCGACTTTCGAACGCATGATCGACAACATCCTTCGAGGCTTAAAATGGAAAACATGCCTATGTTACTTAGATGACATTATAATCTTTTCTTCCAACTTTGAGGAACACCTTGAACGGCTTTCCCAGGTCCTGTCCTGTTTGTCTGCCGCCAACCTCCAGCTTAATACTAAGAAATGCACGTTTGCGGCAAAAACAATTAAGATCTTAGGCAATGTCATCAGCAAACACGGTATCAGACCTGACCCCGACAAAATAAAAGTGGTTTCAGACTTCCCTCGACCACAACGCCAAAAGGAATTGCGAAGCTTTCTAGGTCTGTCGTCGTACTTCCGTCGTTTTATTCGTGGCCTTGCAACCATCGCCGCTCCACTTAACAACCTTCTTAAGAACAATTCCACCTTTACCTGGTCTCCTGAGTGCGAATCTGCCTTTACATCCCTAAAAGCAGCTCTGACTTCCGATCCTGTCCTCTGACACTTCAACAACAACTCCGCCACCGTTCTCCACACAGACGCTAGCGGCTACGGCCTTGGAGCAATTCTTCTACAACCCGACGACTCGTGCGTAGAACACGTCATAGCTTATGCAAGTCGATCTTTGAGCAAGCCAGAGTAAAATTATACAATACCAGAAAAGGAATGTCTCGCGGTGGTTTGGGCGATTGCAAAGTTTCGTCCTTACTTATACGGCCGTCATTTTTCAGTCGTCACCAATCATCATGCGCTCTGTTGGCTAGCCTCCCTCAAAAGTCTTTCAGGTCGTCTCGGACGCTAGGCGTTACGCCTGCAGGAATACGATTATACAATTGTTTATATATCTGGCCGAAAACACCAAGATGCCGACGCCCTCTCACGATGTCTGCTACCTCAACCCTCGACAATTACGACTATAGTAAATATTGAGACGGGTCCATCACCGACAGACCTATTTGATGGAATAGGGATCGCCAACCAACAACGCCAAGACCCCAGCTACGTAATATCATCGCCCAAATGGAAGGAACATCACCTACGACAAACGCTCACTCCCGACGCCAGCTCTTGCACTATCAGCTTCAAAATGATGTTTTGTACCGTCGAAACTACTCGCCCCACGGACATCGCTGGCTTTTGGTTATTCCCCGTACCTTACATGCCTTGGTCCTTGAATTTCTGCACGACGATCCCACAGCCGGCCACTTAGGACTTTTCAAAACTTACTGTCGTGTCAGACAACCATATTTCTGGCCCGGAATGTACACCGCGGTGACAAGGTACGTATCTTCTTGTCTCGTATGCCAAAAACATAAGTGTCGCACAACAGCACCCCCGGCCAATTACTGCCACCCCGCTGCCCTTCACAACCTTTCGAGATCGTGGGAATTGACTTGTTTGGACCATTACCACGCACAGTAAATGGCAAACGATGGGTTGTAACCGCTGTCGACCACCTTACAAGATACGCAGAAACAGCGACTCTTCCAACTGCCTCCGCCACAGAGGTTGCTGATTTTTTCATCCACCAGCTACTCCTCCGACATGGAGCACCCCGCGTGCTGCTCAGCGACAGAGGTCGTACCTTCTTGTCACAGACAGTGCAAGAGGTCTTAGCTGCTTGTGCAGTCATCCACAAAACGACATCCGCCCTACCACCCACAGACCAACGGGCTCACTGAACGCTTTCATCGTACCCTTGCGCACATGATCGCAACGTACTTATCATCAGATCATACCAACTGGGATGCAAGTTTACCATTCGTAACATACGCATATAATACGGCCATTCAAAGTACAACTGGGTACTCGCCATTCGAGCTCGTCCACGCAAGACAACCGACATCGCTGCTGGACACAGTACTCGAGTATACTCCAACTGAGCCCCATACAAGTCTCCTCGATGACCTCGTATCCCGTGCTCAAGACTCGCGTCAACTTGCGCGACTTCGCACTGTTCAAAACCACCAGGAACGAAAAACCCGACATGACTCCACCCATAAAAACGTCAGCTTTCAACCTGGAGACCTTGTTCTCGTCTCGTTGCCAACACGCAAGCCCGGCCTCTCTGAAAATTTACTGCCTCATTACATCGGCCCCTACCACGTCATCGCTCAAACAACTCCTGTCAACTTTCTCGTGGAACCAGTACAAACACCCGCCGATCGCCGCTACCGCGGTCGCGAACAGATTCACGTCCCCCGACTGAAACCTTTCATCCCCCGCTCAACGGCCCCCCTTCCTTCCCTCTGTGGCCAGGTGGCCACCTTTCTGCAACCGGGGGAAAACTGTGAGGGCGCTTATGCGTCCCCCACGCCCCCACGCTTATGCGTGCCCACGGACATCGTCGTCATCATTTTTGGGAGTGGGTGGGCCGATCGGCATCGTCAGCTGACTGGTGGCACCTTTTTTGAAACGTTCCATAGACATCAGACGCTGATAAAAAACCGTCATCTGACCGACCTGTCTCTGTCTCACATATATATATATAATTTCCAGATAATATAGGTAGATTATATAGATAATAGCATTAGAACGTCTTAGATTGTCTTGATTCACTTAAAAGTCCGAAGTCCGTTGATAAAACAAAGTTTTCAAATATTACATTGTATGAGTCATTCGAATGGTAATAATGAAGATTGCTCGTATGAATGAATATGTTTTTGATCTCGGTGGGATGCTTGAATAATTTTGCAAAACAATATACAAGAAAGAGCCTAAAATAAGACTGATTATTGTGATGTGGCTGAGTTAGTTGTCAAAAGGCGTGCCAAACATAGTATATGTTCTATTTCCTGAACATTTGAAAATTATCTCGCGGAAAATATTTTTATGCTAACGCGGATTCTACGAAATATTCAGGCCGCGCGCAACAATTTATAGGCTTGATAATGGCGCTCGAACGTTTCTTAACAAAGCAGAAGCCGAGAGTGCTCCTACGTATCGGCAGTTCCTTTTGTGAGAAGCCAGCTAGGAAG
The DNA here is from genome assembly GCA_013358835.2 of Ixodes persulcatus. Taxonomy (NCBI): domain Eukaryota; kingdom Metazoa; phylum Arthropoda; class Arachnida; order Ixodida; family Ixodidae; genus Ixodes; species Ixodes persulcatus. The sequence goes on from JABSTQ010010203.1 coordinate 60,641, forward strand.
ACGTTTTATGCTTTGTTCTAGTATGAAGACAAAAAAACACCACTTGTGTTTCTCAATTTGTGTGTCGGTGTAGCATGTAGGCTGTCGTAGTAGGCACGTTATATTAACTGACGGTTTGTGACGGTAGTTTACATACAAAGGAGCCTTAGTTGGAATAAATATGTGACCGTTAATAATCAGAGGAGTAAACTAAACCGAAAGAGTAAACGCTGAAGGAAGCAAAAGAGCCAACAAAAAGCTTCCCCAAAATATATCAGAAAGTCTATCTATCAATAAAATAGAATGGAATATTTAACGAGAATAAATTTGCCAGATTTACTTTAAAATAAAAACTTAGCACCCCGTGCGTAGACAAAAGAAACGTTTGCCGCCTAATCACTTTCGATGAGCAGATTAGGGTGATGACGTACTCTTTATGCGGCTTGACGCGACGGGAACATCGGCTTTAGCAATGGTGGGGCAGTAATGTCATCAACATGAACATTATTATAACTGTACGGCACAAATTGTACATTCGACAGCAATTCATAGAGTCTGAGGGCGTGCTGCCTCACATATTACCAGAATTCTCAGCAAGAAAGACAGTCGCCTTTTTCTTTCTTGCTGACAACTTGTTTTCACTGAAAACAACGCCAGAGGCGCTCGCAATGCAACATATAGTAAGGGAAAATAGAATTCGCGACCTACAAGATAATAATAGAACAGAAATATAACCTTTCATATCCTGCGTTTTCGGGGATACTCATCAGTTATACCCATTACCTTTTAAGGATCTTTTTTTGCCTGTTCAAGTATCCACCTTTTTGCTATTTTTTTCATTCTAGGGGATTTTATTTTTAGTAGCTCATCCGGTAATGTATTATAAAGCTTAGGTATGTAATAGTTCCTTGTGGCCTCTCCATATCTTGTTCTTATAAATGGTTCAACAAATTTTTTATTGGGTCTTAATGTCCTTTCTTTTTCATTTTCGTGCCTATATTTATTGTTGAAAAAATGTTTTATAATAATATCATACTTCATTTGATCTCTGAAACGTAACATTCCTAATTCTTTATGCATATAATCTGAAAGATTAGATTCTTCGCTTCGGTAACCAATATTCCTAACTATCCTTTTTTGAATCGATTCAATCTTTAGTTGTAAATACTTGGCACAGTGCCCGTAAACTGTTATTCCATACTGAAGTACGGATTTACCCAGTGCATTGTATATCATTTTAAGTATGGATCGCGGTACTAGTTCTTGGATATGGTACATATGTGCCATTAATACAAACCTGGTCTATGTAAATATCCCATTTAACATGTTTGTCTATGTGCATACCCAGGTATTTTACAGTATCAGCGTATTTTAGTGAGATGCACAAGCAGTTGCCGCAGTTCTTATCATGCATTTTTATTGGAAATTCGTTTACGATTTTTTTTCTTGGATCTCTAAAGCATATTACTTGCGTTTTAGGAACGTTTACGATTATTTGGTTTTTACGGTACCATTGAATAATGTTATGTATATCATCTTGTATAGTCATTGCCGCTACTTCGTAATTTCTATGTGCGTATACAATTACAGTGTCATCTGCGAATTGAAGGAGCTTACTTTTTAAACTAACCAGTGCTACCTCGTTAACATATATATTAAAAAGTAGTGGACCGAGGACTGTACCTTGTGGTACTCCTTGTTTTACCTTAATTTCCTTGCTATATTTTGAGCCTAAACGTACTACCTGAAACCGATCATTAAGATAATTTCGGAATAAATCATATGTCTTCCCTCGAATTCCAATACTATATAGTTTATCCATCAAGATATCATGATTTATTGTTTCGAAAGCCCTGGTAAAATCTATGAATAAAGCCATAACATAATTACCGGCGTCCATGTTTTCATTTACATAGTCAAAAAAGTCTTCTAGAAGGTCACTGGTTCCTATATGTTCCCTGAATCCATATTGCGTATTAGTTAATAGGTTATATTTAGCGATATAGCACCTAAGTACTTTATTAATATATTTTTCCATTATATAATTTATCACAGAAAGGATGCAAACTGGTCTATAATTTAGGAATTTATTTTTCTCACCTTTCTTGTATATAGGCCGAACAATGGACGTTTTAAGATTTTTCGGGATGATACCGCTAGAAAATATACGATTATACAACTGTAATAATGCAGGTTTCATTATAGTGATATGGTATTTAATATCTCTAGCCCTAATTTGATCAAACCCTGTTGCTTTATTAGTCTTTAATTGTTTTACAATTTCGATTAGATCATTGTCATCCATATCGGGGAAAAATATTGAATCATTATTTCTTATTTGATTTGGTTGTCTTTCCGTTGTCGTACAGCATAAAGTTTCAATTGACTGCACATATTCTGTATTAAAATTATTTGCTAGTACCTCTAAGTCGTGTTCAGGACCGAAGTTTGTTTGAATAGTGTCTTCAATCGTTTTTTTCTTTTTTCGTTGTAACAGTTGGTTTACCAAGGACCAGCATTTTGCTGAATCTTTTGTCTCAGAGAATTTATTCCAGTAATAATTTCTTTTTGTTAATCTTATTAATGCTGTAACTTTATTCCTAATTATTCTGTTATTTTCTTTGTACTTCTTATTATTAGGGAATCTTTTCAGTAGTTGCCAAGCTTTCTTTTTTTCTTTGATGAGGTCATCAATTTCTTTAGTTATCCATTGATTCTGTTGTTTACGTTTTTCGTACTGCATCTTTGAGTTGACTTTGTATAAATATCATTGAATATTTTAACAATGTTATCGTATAATTTTTCTGGGTTCTGTTCTTTGGCGACAACGTTCCAGTCAATTTCTTGGATATATTTATCGACTATCTTATTATTTATAAATGAGCCTTCAATAATTTTATTATTGTTTTGAATGAGATCTGCAATAGTTACTGCAACAAAATAATGGTCAGCCACTTTTTCAGAAATTATTTGTCCTTCGGGTTTCCCTTCCTTAGACCGCACGTGTATATGATCTATACATGACTGTGTTAGTTTCTCGCCTAATATCTCTTCTCTTGTGAATTCATATATCATTGACTCCAGTCCTGCTTGTGCCATATCATCTAGGTAATTATTTATCATTAAACTAGGTTTTGTGATGTCTAGATTAATATCCCCTGCAACTATTAAGTCTGTGTCTTTGTTGTCGTTTAGCCATTTATTAATATCATCTAAAAATGTGTTTACATTTCCCTGAGGTGCTCGATATAATCCCAATATAGAAGTTTTCTTTCTGTGGTATTCAATTTCAATGTGTAGTGCCTCCGTTGAGCAAAAGTTTACTTTCTCGTGTTTGGTGATTTTCCATTTTTGATTTATCATGATCATGACACCTCCTCCTCTCTTCCCGTCTCTATTATGCGAAAACGTTTCAAAATTATCTAGAGAGAACAAGGTATCTTCATCAGATGTAATATTTGTTTCTGATAATACAATTACGTCTATATTGTCCAGATAAGGGTTTATCAAAGTGCTTATTTCATTAAAATGTTTTTTAAGACTGCGTACATTGGTGTGTAAAAGAACAAAACAAACTCGTTAACAGTAGCGTTTATTCTATCCCACCACTTTTCAAAAGAAAGACACGTTTGTTTCCTTTCCATGTCTAATACGGTGAATGTACTTCCCTATTTAATTTTTGCAAGGTCACTTTCATGCTCGATTCTTAGAGTCGGGTCGCCTTCTCGTTTTCGCACATACGAGCATCCTTCTTTACCACTGAACGATGTTAAACTTCGCTCTATTCAGGCCAAAATCTCTGTTTCAAGGAAGGTATGTGAAAACGAGCGACGATTCTAAGCAAACTAACGATCGAAAAGAATGTAGAGTGTGTTCAAGGTTTGCTAGCATTGCGGTGCGCTTATATATTGCTAATATGCCCGTCTTGTCACTCAATGAAAATGACTCCGTTGTGCATCTTTACGAATGGTTAAAATTAAAAGATTCGAATGCAAGAAATAAAGTACGTGGACTACGAAATGTGTGCTTTTTTATTATTTCCGATGTCGGGCAGTTTTTATCAGGCACCTGTTCTCTGGCTTCTCCCTATTTGCAAAGATTTGGAGTGTGCGGTTGATGATTTGAACATGCATCTTTGCACATATTCATGAGCAGAAAATATAAAGCAGAACCTATTTATTGCAAATCAGACTATATTACGTGGCTTTCAATTTATTTTGATCGTCTGCGTGCACAAGGAGTTACTTATCCACTGTTACTGCGTAGTTCTTGCCGTCTCTCTTGGTTTTCCAGCATGCTGGAAAGCGTCGACGCCGTGTTCGCGCTAACAGTGTCCGACAGTGCACATAAATGCATGTACGAAGCGGTTTTAACACCGTTTTTCATGCCACGAATTTCAAATAAAAATGCTGAAACTGACCAATTATTTCGTCTGCGTGACTGAGAAATGTTCCAATGTGCCTAGTACATACAAATTATTCGTGATATTTGCTCTTATAATTGAGCGCAGAGAGATAATGCACTCGCTTTTTCCCATAGAAATGCATTACCTGAAGTCAGTTTCTGACTGCTTGCTGTCTGCTTCAAAATGCAACAGCACACTAGCGCCAGCTGAGCCTCTAGCGTTTATTGTAATAACGCTATGCTTTCAGGTAGCGCGTCCCAACCTGGGTGCGTCCTGACATCGGCGAGTAATTGCGGCTCGCACGCTTGGGAAACAAGGGTTGGCAACACTCAATCCCCTTTTACTGTATACGTTTCGGCGTCCAAAGTGCCGATCAAAGCCAAAATTGAACGGTAGCTAGAAACGCTATTGTATGCGATGCTCTAGCTACTGCGACATGGCGCCATCCGGCCCTTAAAACGAATGCGGGCAGCCTTGGGGTTTGCTGAGTGGTCGCGTTAAGTGTTGTTTTCAGATACTGATCAGTGCCACTTTGTGTATGCAGGCTCCTACTCTGTTTCACCTTATGTTGTACCGCAGACAAGGCTAGAAGCGCGAGCTTATAGCGTTGGGAGCTACTCTTAACGCACGAGAGCTTGTGCTGCCGAAATGTGCCCTAGAGCAAGGAGCTCGCGCTTGTAGCCTTTCCTGCGGTACATCGTAAGGTGAAGCAAAGTATAGGCAGTTCCCAAACCAGTATTTTAGAAACGTCGAGGTGGCCCCAAAGTGGGTGTGAACTTACTGACTGTCAACGTCTAGGTTGACCCTTAGAAGAGGTGAAGTTACACCCTTGAAGCATGTGCTGTCACTCCCGAAAAGGGTGAAACCTTCAACCCAAAAGTATGTCCTACTGAGCAGAACGTAAGGGCACAAGTGAGCTGATGTATATCAAACATTTTAGTGAAAAACCCGAGACTGAGGTATTGACAGACGACGACAAGGAAGAGAAGGAGAACGTCTCAAACCTCTCACCTCTTACAAGAAGTAAAATGACACCCTTGAAATAAAGGCTATTGCTCCCCAATATATATAAGGTTGTCTCTCCAAGGGATAATGTGGATGCTTGGGCTAGTTGGTAATTCATGCTTGGATGGAACAGCGCGGATGAACAGACACACTCACAGGCACACAAGAAGAAAAACAGACTCGCAGCGCAGCTCCAAGGGAGCACAGGTGTACCCTGACATAGGGTGTAAAAGTTGCTCCCAAGCGGAAGGGGTAAGTTCGCCACCTTTTGAGACGAACTCCAGGGACAAGCAAGGCTACACCTAAAAAAGTGTGACAACAGGAACATTTTTTTAAGGGTGATATCGTACGCGTTCCCACCGCGGCAAACTGGAAGCCGCAAAAAGTGCCGGGAATGAAGCCGACTCGACGGACATTCGATTTCGTCTCGTGTTAATACACAAAAATATGGCTATACGGAGAAAAAATTGAGGAGAGGGGATGAGAGCTTGCGGTGACGTCATCAGAGCGCCGAGCTCTGATTGGAAGGATTAGTGGGTAGACCCGCTGTTTCCCTCCAATCAGAGCGAACAAGAGCGTCGTCCGGTCCCTGGCGTAGCGTCTCGCTCCTAAACGCCGGGCGCCTTCGTTCTGCGTTCGGCGTTCGAGCGCGTTTGAACAGAGAGGAGAGACAAAGGCAGCTAGCCTTTCCGTGTGCCCACTACCCTTCCAATTGGAGCTCGGCGCTTTGACGTCACCGCGGTCTCTCATGTCCTCCTCCCCCTCATTTTCTTTTCGTATAGTTGGTGGCCGCTTAAAGAAGGTCAAACGCAGAACGTCGCGTCTCCCAAGCAGCTCATTACGGATCCGCAGCCATTGAGGACGCGGCATTTAGACGATAAGATTAGCGACCGTGCACATTGTTTCAGATTAAGTCGAGACACGGCCGACGCTACGAGATATATGGCACAAATCAGAGAGCGTCAAGAGGCCACCGCCATGTTGTTCGGCACCTTTCTTTAACGTGTTCTAACGTTGCTGAATATACGATTAAGAGAAAAGGTCCAGTGACTTGCGGACTTGACGCGGCTCGATTGATGCTGTTAGCTCGTAGCGTCACTTGCGTCTGGAGTTAAGCTGAAACGAAGTACATACGGCGTGGGGGGCCCCCCCCCCCCCCCCCCCAATTATTTACAGCGTGTTTTTCATCGCAAAAAAAAAGTACGCAAATCCGAGCGCTCATCCTCCGCCCAAATGTAGCGGTAATGGTTCAGATCAGATGCCAAGGGTTCAGCAATATCCGTTCCCTCAGTAAAAAGTTTTGCGTGATTTTTTTTTTTATTTCGATGGAAAAACGGCGTTTGTTTTCGCCCTTTCTCTATCACTGCCGCCATTCACCTCCATGCATTATGAGAGGTCAATTGGCCACCATTTTCTCATTAAAAATTTCAGAAAAGGTTTTATAATTTTTTTATTAAGGTTAACGGTTAGTTCTAAAACTTTGCCATCTGGTTTGGACCGCAATGCGGAGTCCAAGTTCGTCCGCTTCTATTGTGCGGGTCGTGGTGACGTCAGAACACCGAGCTCTGATTGAAGCATGGTGGCTATAACTCAAAGCAAGCTGCCTCGATATCTACCGAGTATCCTTCAATCAAAGCCAATCAGAGCTCGGCGTTCTGACGTCACTACGCCCCGCAGAATAGAAGCAGACGAACTATTGCTCTCCGGATATGGCTACATTAGCGCGGCGAATCAGCGTTCTGTATAGCGTAGTTCATTTTGAGGCTATTAAAACCCTGCGAAATTGTTTTTCTGACACCCTGCATAATACTGCTGCTTAAGAAACGCCGAGCGCAATCTATTGGTCACGCTTGTTGCCTTAAGATGTATTTGTTTGGCGTTCTTATCTTCGGCGGAGCGACAATAAAATGCTCGGGAATCTCCCTGCAGCGCGTTTCTTGAGCTGTCGCCAGCTGAAAACTCTGCGAGTCGTTTTCCTCGACTGTCTGCCTTAGAAGTCGTTCTTCCCCATGTGTATACTCGTGGCAAAAAAAAAAAAGAAGAAAACATTGGCAGGGACTTTCGCCTTCACGCTCCGATAGACCATCGCGTCGCTTGTCACCCGGGCGAAAAACGCTGAGTCACTGAGCTGTGGACGCATGCACAGCGTCTGACGTACCGCACAGCAGAGCAACTGCGCACGCTCAGAAGCCGTTCCACAGGCCGGCAGACAAAGATGGCAGCGCGCAGCAGGCGATTTTTGCAAAAGTCTAGAGTGCATGAAGTTGCATTCCAGGGAATAGGTGAGGGTGCGTTACGGACGTATATTTTCTCGCGAAATTTAGCGAGGAAACTGAGTTAACGGATAGGTCACGTGCCATCAATTTCCGCAAGTTGTATAGGTCACGTCACGTCACTTTCCCCGCTAAATGTAGCGGAAAATGGACGGACGGTTGGACGAACTGAAAACATTTTGGAATTGGGCGGTAGCGCTAAAATCATTTTAATAATTATGAAGATACATTAATTGCTCACAGACGATACTGTCATAATTTACACATTCTGTTCTTCGTGAACTTTACACTATTAGGCACCATAAGAAATTCTAGTGTATTTAAGGCCAACATTCGCGACGAACTGGCAATTCGAAACATGAAGAATTTAATGCACCAGACATCGTAGTGCATGTGCTTCGAAACTAGAAGCTAAATCACTTACCTTTTATGAACCTGACGAAGTGTAACCTATCTTAACTAATGTAATTAATCGTAACAAAGGAAAGTGGGTGCTCTAAGATTTTCTTCCTGCCTTTCTCTTCAATACACAAGGTAAATAAAAGATATATAAATTAAATTGAGACGGCAGTTTTGAATTGATGTTATTTTATGTCTGAAAAGGAGAGATGTAACTCTGAAGTTGATTAACATTAAAGTATTGACACGACGATTAATGTTGTAAACGAGAATAATTTGTCCGTCATGTGGATTGTGCAAACTGGTCACGTTTTCTCCTCGGCTATAGCTCTTATGTTATTGCCCAAGCATTGTCACCTAGAAGTAAAACGCCAAAATGTATGTACAGGTTACGTGTCATCTAGAGCATTGTCACTGGTTCCTCCCACTTACCCGAATGATGCAATTCCTTATCTGACAACGACAATGAGGATGCGCCAACACGCTGCACCCCTTATGTTCAATTTTGTGAGCCTCTAAGATTTCTCAAGTTTTTTTTTTTTGTTTTTATTAGTGTTCAGCACTGCGCAATCCTCAAACTTACGTTTGGAACCGCGGTCACGGCAATGTGCGCCAAGATCTCCTGTCACCACTGCATCTATATTTTACCGCTGCTCCCGTAATTCATCATTCAGACAACGTCCTGTCAGCTCCACATTTTGTCACCCACACAATAAAGTGATAGAATACGCAAGACCTCCCACGTATACCACATAGTGGCTTCGGTTTTTTTTTTTTTTCTTGTACAGTTTTGTTTTGCATTAGAATCTAAATTTACCCACTTACGCACGCCAACCAACGTTTCTGGGGGTGAACGCATAACGTCAACGCGAATACTATGTCCCACTCTCTTTTGGTTATGGGAAATCCTGTGAAAATGGGATATCACCACGACGTTTTTGCCTTCCTCCGCCCAATTCAGTTCTCTCGCTATTTTTTTAAGTAATGTTTCACCCCCGAAATTGATGGCTGGCATGTGTAAGAGGGCTAATTCTCATCCTAAAAGGAAACAAAACTGTATGAAAAAATCATCACAGCCACTATGTAGAATGAGTAGAAGGGGTTTTGTGTTCCATTCCATAATCAGCTGGACGACGATATGGGGGACAGACAGGATGTTGTCTGAATGGTCGATTACGGGAGAACCGGTAAATTGTAGAGACAGCGGTGACGTGGCATCTTGGCGCACATTGCAGTGACTGCGGTTGTAAACCTACGTTCGAGTATTGTGCAGTGCTTAACACGAATAAAGACAAAATGACTAGAGAAATCCTAAAGGCTCGTAAAATTGGAAGATTAGGTACGGGGGCTGGAAGGGGAAGTGCGACGGGCGGAAACGGAGGAATGCAGAGTTGCGATGAAGACGACTCGCCTGCAGACTGCAGCGTCTCCCCCCCCCCCCTGCGACGGGCGGAAACGGAGGAATGCACAGAGTTGCGATGAAGACGACTCGCCTGCAGACTGCAGCGTCTCCCTCCCCCCCCCCCCCCCCCCCCCCCGCCCCTCCCGCTTCGTCTGTTGAAAGGTCACTTAGCTTCTTTATATTTTGACTCAGGTTTCTGCAATATAAAACGTCCAGCTGCTACTATATTCCTTCGATATGAGCCCCTGTCCACTTTCAATCTGGATGAGTATCGTACCGGCGCGCGGTCGTGTATCGCTACGGCATGGTGCACGTTAAAGACCCCAGGCTAGCGTTTGTACTGCACCGGCTAAATTGCTCATCTACAGCTGCGACACCAGACGCCCACTGAGGCCAACTAACTTCCGGCTGTATAAGTATTAGTGATGGGGCGAAATTTTGATGGATCAAACATTTGGCGCCGAATCTTACGATTCGGCAAAGCCGAAGGTTTGTCCGAAATATACCTTTTGTAACAGCGGTAACTTACACCACCTAGCCTAGGTTTATAAAGACAAACATATGTTACTCCCGCCCTTATAAAATCATATGTCTCCTCCTAACTATCACCAGGCAGTGTAGGATATCACCAGGATGACCTTTGGGGGATCGGACAAAACAATGAAAACATCACCCTCCGCCTCTCCCCTTCGTCGAGGGAGTCGCCGATTTTCCTTTGGTCAGAACTTCTCGGCGTTAGCCCACCACCGGACTTACTGGACAACTGGGTTCAGACTTTGGGCCGGAGCCACGTAAGAGGCAATCCCAATGTTGCTCTTTCCCGATTGACCCCAGCTGTGCTAGTTATTTGTGCATCTTTCAATTTTTGCTAAATGACTTCTTCCAATCTCCTAATTGCGTCTTTGTGACTGTAATCCTATTCACTTCTTTTCTTATATCGTTGCCAGCAAAACCCGGGGCCGCGGCCAGATCTGTTACCCCATCAGGGAGGGCAGGGCGAAGCCCGGTGAACTTCAAAACTAAGGGCTCTGGTGTCTCGCTCTCATTATGTCAGGCGCCACATAATGTGTCTGTCTTCTGAAATTTGACCCTATACGAACACATCCTCAGAACTAGCGTTCTCGCCTCAAACAGTAAAGAACTTCCCAGTGAATAGTTAAACACATTTTTCTTTCTCATGTCCTGCTTCTGTAACCTGTGCATTGTTATATGTATTTTTTGCTGCATTCTTACATCCCACATTTTTCTTTCTGTCCTTTTCAATACATTTTCAACTCAAGTAGCCTGCTCAGCCCCAACACTATTGTGTAGGCATTTAAATGTAAGCTTTCAGGTTCGGCTTGTTTTTTGTTGTGTTTAAACTTTCATCTACACATACTTAAATATCTTCCTTGCCCACCGCGTGTCATTAATTTCGGTCAGTCTTCGTTCAAAAGTTTACTTACTAATTGCCTCCCTGCTCTGAAAAGACGACCAGCCTATATCTGGTCGTCTTTTCAGCATAAGCCCCGTTTTTTTCCTCAGTTTCAAAATCCCCATTCTCAAAAGACCGTAACACGAAAGCCCCCAATCTCAAAAGCCCCGCGTCAGCAGCCCATATCATCTATGCGTCAAATTCAATGCTTTCCGCTTCGTTGTTTTTGCCTCTTAAATGAGACGCGCTTTTCTTATTTTTTTACTTCTTTTTTGAACGCACATTGGGCTAGGGACAGAGGCTCGCTCGTCAAACGAAACGCTGTTCCTAGTTTCTTTTTTTTTTGTGCTCGTTTTATGAACGAACACTAGGCTACGGGCTGCGGTTCGTTCGTCGAAACACTACTCGTACCCTGACAATTCGCCGCCTGGGCAACCTATTTATTCACAAAGTCTGCTTACAACACGTGTATGGTTACAGGGACACCCAGATTACACAAAAAACGTTGCATCTTCTGAAGAAAGCCATCCAGGTTGAGGGCACCGTCCCGCAGTCGTTCTTCCAGATCTTTGATGCTCTCATCCTTGTCGTTCCACCTCTTTAGTCCTTTTCTCGCCTGGCCACCGTTGGACAGCTGAAGCAGGGACTCCCGACTGGTGGCCTCATCTTTTTAAGAGATTGACGAAGGCGTAGATGTTCGGGTGTGCCCTGCCGAGCGTGTAATTTATTTTTCTGCAATTAAAACAAAAATGTTACTGCATATCCCCTTGAAGGCAGCGAGCGATACATACGCGTACAAATTATACCTCTTGCTGCGTACCTATGCCAGGCTTCTTGCAGGTTGTTGGTGAGGGCTCCGCGGTTCTCGTGTTGGTTCCACTGGAGAATATCGAAATGACCCATAATTAAAGTGTCCTCAAAATAAAGAGTTAAAGGCGGAATTTCGAGGTCCGAAGGTGCACCTAGCTTCAGGTTGTTCCATACAACCCGCACCAAATTCGGACGTACAGAAACGAGGCTGATCATATTTCTGACGAAGCCAGCAACTGAGGTGTCCACGCGATACACCTTTGCGAGCCCTAACTCCCGAACTTTCCGCCAAATGGCTTGGGAGAAGTAGAAGTAAACCCGCCGTGATGAGTCCCCAAAAACAAACGAAGAGGAAGGCCTTAATGAGTGCCGTTTCGAAGTCCGTTCGGACGAGCTCAATCGAAATGGAGAGATTGCAACTAGTCGTGCTTGAAATGCTCGAAGGCATGAACGTACACTTCGCGGGATTTTCCTGGCAGCAAGAAATAAGCAACATTGATGCTGCATCCCTCTTTCACTATGCTCAATGTCATCATGTGGTAAAACCAGATGATGGGCACAGATAAAACCACCAGATAATTATTGCAAGCGTATGCAATAACTGCCACAACAGGGGCGAACAGAACGGAGTAATTAAATGCGGAGAGTTTGGCACGGGGGCAAATAAATGCGGGGAGTTTGGCATGGGGGGGCAAATAGAGCGGGGTCATTGAGTGCGGGGTTTTTGAAACGCAAGGCGAATGACTCCAGGCTTTTGTGAAAGGGATTTTGTGCCCGGGGCAATCGTGCTACACCCGTGTCCGGTCTCATGTTCGCGACGTCTCGTTTTTTACTTTTAAAATGCCTATTTCTGATGTTAGGACACACACGGTCGTTTAGAAAAATTGAAGAGTTAGGAATGCCGGATAGGCAACGTCAAGCATGATAGCTTTGTGTTTACTTTGCTGCGGATAAATAAAAAAAAAAAACGCGGAATGATCCTAATTAAAAAGCAATATTGCAAGCCGAAAACAGGATTCCTAGAGTTACGAGGAGTTTTTTTTTTTTTTTTTTTTAATTACTTATCAGTCAATGTTGCAACTACCTTGTTGCATCACTGGAAAAATCAAATTAAAATCACGCTATCCCGAATGTACGGCATCGTTTGTCACAATTGCTTCGATTCCTGGTCGATGTTCTGTTTTTGACGCAGATCATATTAATGAAAACCTCACTCAAAAGCTAATAAACATAGGTACCACGTCGCCTCCTCCGCACTTTGTCGTAACCGCTGGTAGTACTACAACGTACGATGTTAACCCCTTGGCCGGTTCGGCGGCCATTTGCAATCCATGACGCCGTGGCGTTCTCGCGCGTGCGCACACGTTTGCCGAACTTTCCTTTAAATGTTCGGCATGTGTGGAACTTTGCCGAATCTGAAGTTGGGCAGATTCGACCCGTGACTTATTAATGTGCACGCACCATATTTTTTTTATCAAAACGTGTATGATTGTATTTCTTCTTTTTTGTCAATTACATGAATTGCGCACATTTCACCCTTTTCACGCCTAAATTCCGCGGTGAAAATTCCACGATCGAAAATTTCGTAATGAAAGGATTAGGGATATGGCTAGGGGCGTTGCAACCAGCAGGCGAGTCGGCGGTCTCCAAAAGTTTTAGAAAGCCTGCATTAGGCCCGCTTCAGACGGAGCAATTTCACCCAGCAACTTGACGTCGCAACACCAGCAACACGGGCCGTCCGCGTTCACACGCAGCAACCGAATTGCTACGACTTGCTATCATCATCATTTACTTTGAATTTTCTCGCACTATTTAGACGCAAAGCTACGCGCTAAAAACGTGTTTTTATATCTTTGAATGGCGTTGAGAATACTAACTCATCTTTCTGAAAAGGTTCATTTCCAAAAACGATCGATTTCAAACCAGAACCAAGTCTTTAGCTGTCATCATCACCACGACGGGGGTGTCACGTGAAAATATCGCGTCCCTGATCTGCTGCCGCTTCAAACGGCTCCGAGTTGTTCGAGTTGCTCGTCCGTTTCGAGCCGGACCCGATCTCAGCAATTCGTGTCGATCTAGGGAAAGCTAGGGAACAACCCGCCAGCAACCTCAAAATTGCTGGAAAAGTTGCCCCGTCTGAAGCGGGCCTTACAAAAGAGTTCCAACTGGTCGGTAGGGGCCACGTGCTGTATGGGCCGCGTTCGGAATACGGGCTGCGAGGAGGTGACGGACGCGTTGGTCCTCTGCGAGCGGCTTCTCCTTTCCGCACTGTTTCCTCCTTGCCACGCGAAGATGCAGCACATGATTAACTTGCGACCAATCTCAACCGAAGGCATTCGTCATTCAATTGTAAACGCATCGCATAGTTTTAAATGGAACCTCTCTACGATCGAGGCTCTCTAAACATTTCATCGCTCCTCGCGCCCTTCTATTATCAATGCGCCCATACGGCGCCCGTCACACTTCCCCTTTTCTAGCCACCATAAATTAGGGCTACAATCTGTTAGGGAACCCTCGTTGTCGTTGTCAGATAAAGCACTGCGTTTTGTTGGACGAGTGGGAAGATGCAGTACGATGACACGTAACCTATGCGCGTATCTTCGCCAATGAGTTTTTGTGTCTTATTTCTTTCCTGGCTTCTGTTTTGTAGACGTCGGTAGTATTTGTACTGAATGCCAACACAGACAAAGCTTAAGTGGAACGTAGCGCCGTGTCTGTCTTTCTCTTGTCCTCGTCTTTTGCGCCGAATTCAGCCCCATACTTTCTGGGACATGATCAATGGCTGGGTGCATGCAGGAAATTGAGACTGACCAGCAAAGAACATCGCAATGCTTGTCGGGAATATTTTACATGCCAGTCTTCATATATAAACGCGCAACATTTTAACTTTTCGGCGCGCATAACGTTTTTTACGTTTTTTTTTTTTTAATTGAATCGTTTCGGCTTTCTTTACACAGTATTCAATTTCTGCTTTTCTTGTCAAAAGATTGTAAGATTCTTGAGGGCTGTAATTACTGGGGTATCGTGGAATGCAAATCAATTATAAATTTTATATTTCTTTGAAAACTTCTTATTCGGCGAAATATCCACTGTGTTGGCAATGGCTGTCATGGATTACCAACTAGTCCAGTTATCAACATTAAATTCTCAAAAGAAAGTGTCGCTATAGACCTCCCTGAAGAAAATAACGCTGTTGTAACCTACGTTCTTTGAGAAAGGGAGAAATTTTCGTCCTGAAATCAGGCGAACAAAGTTCCTCCCTCGCCTACATCTCATTATCGAGTCCCTGTATGAAGCAAGCCGATCTCAATACGGCTTTACGAGGACACTACGTCTATTGTACGGGACAAGAGGAGCAGCAACTAAAAGAGTAACGCGAGTTTTCTGTGAACTGTATTTGTTTCTGAAGCCAGCTTCCTCATGCAGGCAAAGAAACTTCCGTTTCGAAATCAGTCGCTCTGCTTTGTCGCCGTCAGGAGTGCGATGTTGAACGGAGACAACCCATACCCGGATACTTTGCACACTCTACGTCTTACCTTTGCTTTTCCTCGAGCCACAATTCCTTCGTCAACCACACACCTCGGAGAAGAAATAAAGCATTTGCGAAACAAAACGCCGCTCTCACAAGAGCTAATTGAAGGCAGACCCACTCTACTCATTGTTACATGGCAACCCGAAATTATCGCGAAGCATGAAAGAAGGTTAAATCGCTTGCGACCAGGTGGCACGTTCATGCGCAGTAATTGCAAGTAGCTAGGCTAGGTGGCGCTAAGTACCGCTCAATTAATTGAACTTCGGGACCTTGGGCACCTACAATATACACACATGTAGATACATTACCGATGCTCCAAGCATCAGCTGAACATATATATTCGGGGCATACGCATACACGACACATAAAATCATCAAAACAAAAGCGCACTAACCCGATCACTACTTCGGAGCTCTGTATTTCCACCTTTTATACTCGTCGATTTGAAGTTCCAAATTTTTTCGTAGACCACATAAGCAATAAGTAATAATCGCACCCTGTTGATTTTTTCAGCAATGTTTATCTTTCAGAGTAGTTTGAACAGGTCAGGGTACAAATTTCTTAGTATAAAATAATCGCTCATGCCGCAATTATTTGAAAGATATTAAAACAAGCCGCTCCACAGCGGTTGCAAGCATGCGTTTGCTTCCCCGCGTGGCACGTCGTAGCCGTTTTCTTCTATTCTAGTATTTGTTTTTCTATTTCTGCTGTTCGCGTGCGGCTGCAATTTTCGTCTTGAATTAATCTCTTAAGAATGGTATTCACTGAGCTGGAAGCGATGCTTCACGGGCAGAGAAATCGTTTTTCGATCACCTTGAATGCAGTCAAAGCCGTGAAATGCGGCAGGTGTTAAGTGTACAGAGATACGCCGTGGTCAGCTCGAAAACGTTTTGCGCTAGTGCACCACTTGGAGGGCAGTTTCTCCAGGACACGCAGTGTATTAAAAAGCAAAACGAGAATATATCTGTTTTTTTCTTTCCATTTTATCTATTATTTTTCCTTAACGCTAAAATTCCAAAGTGTAAGTACATTACTTTCCGCCATATTTCGATACTCTTCAGTCCTCTTCCCAGAGCGCAATATCGCTCTGGTTGGAGACAACAGGACATCGCAGACGGCAACGGCTAGAGTACGATAGGAGCTATGGTAAAGACCAGAGTTTCAACAGGACTATCCGGAGGTCGATGGGTTGGTAGGTAATTCCTCAAGTGGTCTGAAAACTTTTTAATGTAAAGCGGTATGTTAACCTGCGACACCACACCCCTTACGACTACGGCGCGACTAGCGGCCTCAATGCCTGACGGTTTACGTGATCGCATCTTGTTGTTACACGACTGATACGCTAACACGCGGTCACATCAGCGATGATCCCAGTCTTCTGCTCACAACACAAAACACTGCCATCGTGACGTTGCTGCAAAGTTGCTGACACGCAGATATACAGATCCACGTTGGTTGCCGGTTGGCACTCGGCATCGGAAAACACAACCGAACTCGGCACAGAAGGTACTCAGTCACCCGGCAGTCCTGTCCTTCTTCTCTCTACCTTGTGCGCTAAATACCTCAATATGGAAAGCAGTTTCCGCTGCTTTGATAATAGGAAGTTGTAGTAGATCGTTTTTCTCCTCCGCTACGATATCCCCGAAGAAAACGCCGCAGCTGCGCGTGCGCGCCGCCAGCCTTCTCTGCATAGTTCAAGGTCTAGTGGCGGATTACGGAGCGCTATCCGGGTGCTTAGCGGGCTACGGAAACGGTCTACTACAATGCCCTAATGTCGTCAACGTTGACACGTCGTTTCGCTATCCGGAGGCGGCCATCTTAGCCCAGTGTACGCAGCGCTGCCAACGCTGCTGGCACTCTTCCGGAACTTCGCAGTTTCTAGAGGCTTCGTTTGCTCGTATGACACAATTAGTGGTATAATGCATCATCAATCCAACAAAAATGTTCTGCACGTTTGGAATGGGAGACGGAATTAGAGGCAGTTTTCGCTTTCGCTGAAGCTCAATCAACTAAGCAAAATGTATTAAACAACGCGCGCGCAACATGATCAAAAAATGGAAACCGAAAAAAAAAAAAAAATAAGGCGGGAGGGCGGAACATTTTTGCCGACTGCATGGAGAAGGAGAAAAACAATCTCGTTCCTCCCTTATTCCAGTGTCCGCTTGGGGGCGCGTCAGTAGAAGGAAGTAAAACACGCCGTTGCTACCTTTTTTCCTCCTTTTTCTTCGCGTTACTTGTCTGCATAAGTAAGTCTACAATAAAACCGATTCACGTGATGTGACTGCATTACACTGCGATTATTACCGCAGCCAACATGATACCGTGAATTCAATGAAGCTGGGTGAGAAGTGCATCGTGATGGCGTTCATCATTTTTGTACGTTTGAGTCCAACGGCTCGACAAATCACGAACAGAAAAAAAAAAAAATAACGGAAGAACGAAGAGTAGCAAATGCTCAAACGCACAAAAGACGGCGAGCTCTATATGACAATGCTCGAATGTCTCCATCGGGTCTGAGGGTTGGCTGCCGTTAATCTGAAACGGAATGTAATAATGCAAGAAACCACCTCAATGTATATAATTGATTACCTTAACGCGTAAAAGCAATATTGCAGCAATTACGTTTTATCATTCAGATTTTTTTTTGTGGCTATATACGAGTCTTCTTTTTGAGCGGGGCTCGACGATAATAACTTTGACTGCGCGGCCGAGAAACTTTTGATAGTTTTATCATAATTACAATTGGTTGGCACTAAAAACCACACATTTCTAAACACTGCAGGTGGGTTAATAAAACATATATCTCGTGGAAATCGCGTCTATACCTCGCGGGATTCGAAGAATTCATCAGTACGTGTGCACCAATCTAAGTACTTGCTAATAGCCGTGGGATGTTCATTAATCATCTATAAATCGTGAATATTTTTTGCAATGCGTAGTTCTTCCCGTGAGAAGCAAACCATGAAGACGTTCTTTTGCTTCGCTCTACTTCTAGTGGCGCTCGTCGTGGTTCCTGGCAGAACAAGTTCCATTGACCCTTTCGTTGAGTGCCTTTCCTATGGTACCATTCACTTTAGAATTTCAAATTCTAATAAGTCTTTCCTTTTTCGATCAGACATCTGAGAATATTTTTTTTTTTTGTTTATGATACTCCATTGGAATATAAATATATTAGCTATAGTTTGCGCCGAAACGCACAGCTTCGAGTGTATTCGGGTTTGAAGTTGGCTTGGTTTGTGCATATTGGTAAAAGAACAAAAAACAACGTAAAAAATACACAGGAAAAGAACACAACACAAACAAGCACAGCGCCGACGTAGGACTCAGTTTTTCCTTCTTTAATGCCGGTAAGTCTCGATAAAAAAAAAAAAAAAACACGAAGTCATCATTTAACGTTGTGTTTGTCTTGTGTTTTTGTCCCACGTCTTTTTTTTTTGCGCTATTTTTTCCCGCTTCGAGTGTATAAGGTTTAGCGGCATAACTGATTATTTGAGAGTTAGAAAAACAGCAACAACAACAAACAACAACAAGAGCATAAGTCCGCCGAGCAGCCTGAAGCGTCGCCACCACGCATGCGTAGACGTTCGGCGCATGTGCAGTCCGATGTTCAAAATTGCTCGGGCGACCCAAAGCGACGGGGTCCCTTATTCTAGAACTCTCTGTTGAAGCTGCAACTGTGTATACTCTGTTTCTCGCCATGTCCAATCAGAGCCGGCTGTATAAACTTTTGCAAAAGTCGCCTTCTGAGCACTGCCATCTTTGTCTGCTCGGCTGTGGAAAGCCTTCTGAGTATGCGATGTTGCTCTGCATTTCAGTTTAGCAGACCCTGCGCGTGCGTCCACACCTCAGTGACTCTGCATTTTTTACCCGAGTGATAAGCGATGCAAAGGTCTATACGACCCGCTGAGCCAATCAATCGGGGCCAAAAAGTGCATGCACCGTCTGCTTTTATTTAAGCAGATGGTTGCAATCCGACCCCAGCGTTTTGACTTCACCTCAACGGTTACGCCAAAACTCCGAGCTCCGATTGGCTCCGATTCAAAAGATAGTGGTTAGACTTCGATGCCACAGCTGCCTCGAGGTCTACTCTACCCACCGTCCATCCAATCGGAGCGACAATGGGAGTCCGGCGTTCTCCCGTCACCGATTCCCCTCCGCACGTATAGCGGGCGAACTTACGTTCCGGATACGTTTATGTTCCAGGGGATAAAGATGCTCGCTGCGCGCAATTGATGAGAAGGATGCGTTGCAGGGAACCTCCACGCAACTACTGGCGCTTTGACGGAAAAGGATGCGTACCACAGTGGAACAACAACATGTGTAATACAAAAAACGTTCACAATTCCAAGGCTGAATGCGAGAGAATCTGTATAACCGAACTTGGTAAACACTAATTCAGGCGTACTTTTGCGTCCCATGACAACGAGGGAACGAAGAAGTACTGGGAACAAACAAACTTTGAATAAAGTATCTAACGTTGCTTCGTGTTTCTTTTCTTTTCCAGAACATACCACGAACGCTCGGCTCTGACGTCACGCCTATCGGTGGCGCTGTTGTCGGTGTTCTGCGCATGCGTACAGTCTTCGTGCGAATCTTGTTTCTGGGCACGCGGGGCGCCTATGTACACCTGGAGGGGAAAAAGAGCGTGAGCTTGCCAGTGAAAAAACAGTGTTTTCGTCCTTCTCAGCGTTCCTGCAAAGTGTTGCCCGTGCTCTCTTTATACAGAATTCACGAATAACTGGGCATAATTTAACCGCTTCAGACTCAAAATATCACTCGTCATCGTAACACGTTTCGGCATCTCGCGCTAATAATAACATGCCTGCTAAGAGCGTTCGGGTCACCATTTCTAGAGCTTCGCGCGGATAACAGTTTGATTACCCGGATTGAATCGGAATATGCAGACTTTGTATACGCACCCAAAACGTAGCTGCAAAATATGGAGCCGCATCCGACTCATAATCCAGGCATTCATTGTATATCGTAAAATCAAGCCTCTATAAAAAAAAAAAGGAAAAAGACAAATAGCACTTTTTAAGCAGTTCGCTTAACTTTGTACAAAGATTACTTCGGGTCCCAATACGCCGTGGATGTCATTATATTATTATCTGTTTCATCATGTTTATATTAAAAGCGATCAGTCTTCCCAAGAAACTGCGCATCGCTGGAAAAATGATCGCAGTTACGTGATTTTCCTAGGAGTCTGCGACACTGCCCAGAACAAGAGCACAAAAAGTATATATATATATATATATATATATATATATATATATATATATATATATATATAGGGTGTCACAAAAACATTACAGGGCTTAGTTCACCGCAAAAATAAACTACGCGTCGCCGAACGCTCATTTTCCGCCCAAAGGTAGCACTAGGGGTCACAACCAGATGCCAAAGTTTCAGCCCGATCCGATTCTTTATTCAAAAGTTATAAGTGATTTTCTGAAAAGTTCTATGGAAAAATGGAGCCCATTTTTGCCCCTTTTTGGTTTCTGGAGCCATAGAACCCCATGTATTCGAAACCTCCGTCAGTCGCCATTTTCCCATTGAACTTTTCAGAAAATCACTCATAACTTTTGAATAAAGAATCGGATCGGGCTGAAACTTTGGCGTCTGGTTGTGACCTCTAGCGCTACTTTTGGGCGGACAATAAGCGTTCGGCGATGCGCAGTTTATTTTTGCGGTACAAAAGAGCGTGTAATTTTTTTGTGTGACACCCTGTGTATACAGGGTATTTCGCGAAAGGTGGACAAATTCGATAATTCGAAAACTACGCGTCGCAAAAAAAACAAAGGCTTGTGTCGTTTTGGTCCTTGGCCAGGGGCCTATTTAGGAAAGTTATAAAAGTTCAAGATAATTAAGTTGTTAAATATTTTCGCGTAATTAACTTTTTCAATATTGTGTTGAAGGGCATGGTTTCAATTAGAAAATTGCTCAGCATCATCAAAAAACAGTAAATCAACAAATTGAAGAACGATAGAAGGCACGCGAAGCATTTTACGGCTTTCTGAAAAGCCGCACAAATTCGACGGGTTTTTAAGTTTCGGTTTGCTCTCGGAGCGCATCTCGGCCCCGGCGGCACCGCGCCCCGTGGAGAAGGAGTGCAACCAACCTCTGCTGCGCTGTCATCGCGCGACGCAGCGAAAGCTCTGTTGCAGAACCCAGGATGCTGGGTTCAATTCGCAACTTTCAGTGATGGTGGTACCGCGGTGTGAGAATGGCGTTCCCTTGTTCCTGGATGATTGGCTTCATAATAAAGGTGCTTGCCTGCACCTTCCTGACGTGAAAAAAAATACAGTAAGGCTCTAACACTGCTCGCATATAGCAAAACTATAATTACTTACGCGTCGCTGACCCCGCCTCGTACTGCTGTTCTACGACGATCATCCAGATGACAGCCATTTTGACAGGCACCAATGCGCCCCCTATGGCTGTGAAAGTTGCGAATGCCCACCCCTGCCCGTTTCGATCTGGATGAGCATCGTACCGGCGTGCGGTCGTGTATCACTACTGCGTGGTGCACGTTAAAGTCCCCAGGCTGGAAGTTGTACTGCACTGGCTAAGTTTCTCATCTAAAGCTGGGAGAATCGTCACCCGTTGCGGCAGACCAAGTTTTAGGCTGTATAAACATACACACAACCGAATTTTTTTATTTAAATCGTAAATGACAAATAAGAATCGGTAACAACACGGTTGCTAATTATACAAATATTGCTTGGATATGGGATAGCTGGTTAGACATTGTGATGGATTGCTGCGCTGCGTAGATGCCAGATAAACGCACTTGATAAGGATTTAAACTAAAGCAGAGAATAGGCGAAAAACAACATACAGGAATGGCGCTGACAAACAACTGTGTAATTTCTTTTTCATCTTTCTCCTTCCCCTCCACCGCCACACAGCCAAAATTGGTATTTCAAAATAGGGTGCACGTGGAGCGAAAGCTCGAGCTGCAGAACCCAGGATCCTGGGTTTCATTCCCGCCCCTCCCCGTGTCGATCTGGATAAACATCGTACCGGCGTGTGGTCATGTATCACTACTGCGTGGTGCAGACTTGTTCACGTTACTGAAAAATAGTAAAGAATTACATTTACAATTACACAAAGATAAATTGTAATTAATTACCTTTACAATTAACCTCCTATAAAGTAAGTGACCGTTACCCAAAAAGTAATCCGTTACTTGCGTGGCGTTACTTTCAACAATATTGTCCTCAAGTAAAAACAAAGGGAAGAGGGCTATTCAAGTTCTTATTGCTACCACCTGTTCCATTTATTGGCCTTGAGTATTCTAAGCAACAATTGACACTCGAAAGTCCCGTCCCGTCATGGGAGTGCCATATTGTGCCTCACGAATGTGTTATGCTCTACATTGAGCTTTTTCAGCGAATGTCCCCGGAAAAAAAGTCCCCGGACAAAATGCCCCCGGAAAAAAAGGCCCAAGGTGGAAAGTAGGAAGAAATGTCCCCAAAGGATTTTCTATCTCTGGGTTTCTCTGATCCTCATGGCCTTCGGACGGTCCGGTCGTATGTCCTTGGGGAAAAAGGCACCATGTGGAAAGTAGGAAAAAACGGCCCCAACAGATAAGGAAATATATGCGATTACGCGAGGTACACATCGCGACACTGTTAGCGCGAACACGACATCGGCGTATTGACACATTTTACTTAGAAAGAGTATTAGTGAGACCGAAATTTCACCGTCTGCAATATATCCCCAAATAAGCACTTTCAGTACCTATAATAACTTTGATGACAATGAACCCTTCGTTTCTATGAAAAAAAGATTCAAAACAAAGGAACAAAAAACTAGCGATTGCTTGTTCATGCTAAGTGTCGCGCTTTTTACCTATTGGGAAATGGTACACAAGTACCTCTCCGATTTTCTCAAACACAATAATTATGTTTTGGCTAGAAGTGTTATAAATGTTTATTTCACAATGAAAAACAAATAAAAACAGTTCAGATGCAATGTTACAAAATCAGGAATGACATGACAGACTCTAGATTCATACACAAAAGTCAAAAGCGGATCGTACGGCAGTGGGAAAAAATGTACCTTTGGGGACATTTTTTCCTACTTTCCAACTTGGGCCTTTTTTTCCGGGGACATATTTCCCGGGGACTTTTTTCCCGGGGACATTTTTTCCGGGGACGTTTTTTTCCGGTGACGTTTTTTCCGGGGACGTTTCTTCCGGAACCCAAAATTCTCTATTGTCGAAATCGCGAAGCTGTAGAAGTCGTCATACATCTAGCCAAGACTAGAATAAGAATTGAATTATGTACATCTTACTATACCGGCATATATTGCCAGACAATAGCGAAACATAGTTGTAACAGTAAGGTGATAATTAAATAATAAATACGGTTTGGCTCGATATTCTTCTACCTTTGGTTCTAAACAGGTCGAGCCTCGGTTGAGACGTTGGTGAATACGAAACAATTTCCAGTATATAAATATAAGTAATCGAGAAAAGAAAACAAGACATTCATAACAAAAATTAATTAGAGCGTCGGTTGAAACAAGGAAATATAAACACACGTTCGCCGTGTGTACCTTTCTTGGTGCCGTTCAAAAACGCACAGAGCACAAACGGACTGCAGTTTACTCCGGTGTTTTCCAGATGGACGTCCGCTGATGCCACGGGCAGCGAAGAGCAGAGTACTAAGTAAACCGCGCCATGTCCCCACTCACGAGTTTCACTCTCTCCTCAAGCCCAGAATATCAAGTCTACGTCAGCCACCATCATGTTTTATTTGTAAAAATATCAGCTTGAGATAAGATGCGCCCTGCTGAGGTAAAAACAGGAACAAGGAAAAAGGAACACTATTACCATTTTCGAAGCGCTCGCAAAAAGCTGACTTACAAAAATGATGACTGAGATGCAGATAACCTGGCTGGAAATCACAAATAGAGTGGGCCAACGTTAGAAGTTGGACTACAAAAGAGTAAGTAGCTAGAAAAATATGCATCCTGTCTTCTAAGAGATGACAAGTGTGCAGCAATGAACGAGAATGATGGTGGCAATAACACCTTCACATATTATCACATCTTTTAGTGGATTTTAGGCTAGACGGAGTGTTGTCTCCTGTCCTGACATTATAAAAATGGTCGTAGTCACATTTAACCCAGAAGGACATTGTTAATGCTTGTCTGTGCACTTACCGCCTCGAGCTTCTCGAAGAGGCCCACAATAACTTGGTATCCTCCACTCCCCGCCTTCGATCGCAAAGAAAAAACAAAGGGACTAAAAAAAGCGCATATAACTTGCCCCCCCCCAGCCTTTTTTGTTGTTGTAGAAATGCCCATTTGGATCTTCTGACAATGTTTTAAGGTCTAAAAAAATTAAAAAAAAAACATCTGCAGGGCTTGGTGTTGCAAAAAAAAAAAGGCTTGCTTTGCGGAACTGAAAAGTGCCAAAATAAAAACAACCCTTTCTTTAAAAAAAGGGGGGGGGGAGGGGTTGGTCCTGAAAAAAAAAATGTATCGGATTATAAAGAATCCGTTACGTAAAATATGTAAGGGAATTACTTTAAATTTACTCTAGAAAAGATGCAATTATTCCATTACTAAATTACTGATAAATGTAAGGGATTGCAAGTAATTTCGTTACTTGTAACGGATTACGTACAAGTCTGGCGTGGTGCACGTTAAAGGCCCCAGGCTAGCAGTCGTACTGCACTGGCTAAATTGCTTATCTACAGGTAACAATGTTGCCATGTTGTGGCATGTTCTCCTGCTGCATAAACAACGAACGACCAATTTGTTCGTCAAAATACGGTGTTTATTTATTTACTTATTCATTTACCCTAAGGGCCCTTTCGGGCATTACATAGGGGGGAATTCATACAAAAAGAACACGTTGACAGTAGTGATACACAGAAATATACAGAGAAAGCCGCGGCACACAAAAAAAAATGCAGTACATATAATCACAAAATTCAATTGCTGCACTTCAATGGTAACATTATACATATACAAAAAGAAAACCAACGATACACAACAGAACTATGGCTTATCTGCGTCGAGGGGCAAACATGATTATGTTTTTTGTGAAATGAAAGGAATCAGGAGATTTAAAAAAGACTGATAATCCTGTGTCACTGCGATATCATACGGTAAGGCATTCCATTCAGAAACGGCAAGGTTAAAAGGAGAGTATTTGTATAGGTTAGTGCGTGCAAAAATTGGGGTTACTTTGTTGGGGTGGTCAAGCCGTGGGAAGATACGGTTAGCTGGAAAAATGTGTGTTTGACGAAAAGGTGAGGAAGAGTGATATATTTTATGAAATAAAGAACAACGGGCGATTCGCCTTCTGTTATCGAGAGATGCTAAATTTAAGGACTCTTTTATGCTTGTTATACTACACGTGGTTGAATAATTGTGTGTTATAAACTGGGCTGCTTTATTTTGGAGAGACTCTAATTCATTAACTAGATAGGCTTGGTGGGGATTCCAAATAACTGACGCATATTCTATTTTGCTTCTTACAAGGGATGTATATGCCATTAGTTTTGTTATTGTGTCAGATAAAAACAAGTTTCTTCTCAGGAATCCCAGGGTTTGATTAGCCTTTCGTAATATTGTCTCAATATGTAATTTCCAAGATAACTCTACTGTGAGGTGAACACCTAAGTACTTAAATGAGTGCACCTTTTCTATATCTACACCATTAATTTGATAAGTATGCTCGGGAGTGTTGGTTTTTGTAGTGAACGTCATATGTTTCGTTTTATCCATATTTATCTGCATTTGCCAATCAACACACCACAGTGAAATTTTGTCTAGATCTGCCTGAAGTAATGCGCTATCAGAGGGGGAAGATATAGTCCGGTAAATGACGCAGTCGTCTGCAAAATGTCGGATCGTGGACTGAATGTTTACATGAATATCATTAATGTATAGTAAGAAAAGTAGTGGCCCAAGAACTGATCCTTGCGGTACACCATATTTTACGGCTATTGGTGGAGAAGTTATGTTAGCAGTGATAGAGTGCAGGAGAGCTGGTAATTAATTGACATCTTGGAAACCCTGAGATGGGGAACTTTGTTGTGTTCGTCCGTTTTTTTATCGTTCCCCATCTCAGGGTTTCCAAGATGTCAGTTTTGTTATCGATAACGACACACTGCCGTCTATTTGAAAGAAAGTCTGCGATCCATTTAATGACACCCGTTTCTATATTAGCATCTGTCAGTTTTTTTATTAACCTTGTAAGCGGAACACGATCGAAGGCATTGAAAAAGTCAATAAAAATTGCGTCAGTTCCGGGGGAGGAGTGAATACTTTTATGGAGGTCCGTAATTAACTCGAAAAGTCGAAGTTCACAGGAACGTCCCTGTTGAAAGCCATGCTGGTTTGAAAAGAGAAGGTTGTTAGTCACGAGATACTTACTTCATAGTCTGAGAATAAATTATGTGTTCCAGTAATTTACATGATACGCAAGTAAGATAGATGGGTCTGTAATTTGTGAGGGAGTTGCGATTGCCGGATTTGTAAATAGGGATGACAAGGGCCAGTTTCCAATCGTCGGGTAGGGTGCCAGTAGAAAGTGACTTTTGGAAGAGTGCTCCTAAAAGTTTGCTGGATATGTCTTTTGTTAATTTCAGCAATTTTGTGCTTATTCCGTCCGGACCAGGGCTTGAATTTGTTAGCAGTAGATCTATTGCATTGGCAACTCCCTCACTGGTGATGATAAAAGTGTCCATTCTAGCGGACGTTGAAGATATTAACATATTATTAGTCAAGGGCATTTCATTCGTGAAGACGCTACCAAAAAAAAGAGTTAAATGCCTTTGCTGTCTCCAATGTGTTCAAAACACTACCCTTTTTGGAAGAGATAGAAAGGCGTACATTTTTTGGTTTAGGGTTCACTACACTCCAAAATTTCTTCGGGTTGGTTTTCAAAATGTTAGACAGGTCGCTGTTAAAAAAATGTAAGTTTGGCTCTCTTGATTTCTTTTTTGCAAGACCTTGAATATGAACGATAAGACTCCCAGTCGTCCTGGGCATCCGAACGCTTGGCTTTTGAATAAAGTCTCTTTTTCTTATTTATACACCGTCGCACAGTCGTCGTGAACCAGGGATTACTAGCACATGGTAAAATATAAATTTTGGGGATACACATCTCTTTCATCTCAATCATTTTATTTCGGAAAGACACCCAGCTGTCATTTACTGACCGGCAATTCAACAAATGAAAAAAATCGAAAGAAAATTCAGACAACATATTTGGCATTTTTTAAAGGTCGGCCCTTGTATAATCAAATATCTGTTTCTTCAGAACGTCACGTCTCTGAACTGGGGTAGTAAAAACACAATGTACCATCTCGTGGTCGCTGATATATTCTAAAACATTAACATCAATAGAGTGGGGATGAGTAGTTAGGACTAAATCTAGAATATTGTCGTTACGGGTGGGCTGGTTAACAATTTGTTGAAGCTGAAATGCTTCCATAGTATCTAGAAAATTTATGCATTGCTGTTTGTTTCCACAGAGTTCATCGACTACTTTCATATTCCAGTTTATACCAGGTAAGTTAAAATCGCCAGTCAGCATGATGGGGCAGCTAGGGAATCTTGCTTGTACCTGTTCCAGACTTGCGTTTAAGTTTTCCACAAAATCAGATGAGCAGTCGGGCGGACGGTAACACACACCAATCAAGCATGACCTGAAATTTAGCCGCACCGTCACCCACAACATTTCAAGAGGGCTCGGAATATCAATGCGGGAAGAGATTAGTTCATTTTTAACAGCGATGATAACTCCCCCGCCTCGTGACGCGCTCCTATCTTTCCTATACAGCCAGTGGAGGGAGAAAGACGAGAAAGAAATTACACAGTTGTTAGTCTGCGCCATTTATGTACATTGTTTTTCTTCGATCCTATGTATTAGTTTAAATTTTATCAAGAGCGCTTTTCTTGCATCTACGCAGCGAAGCAAACTATCACCATAATTCCAAAAGCCTGTAGGTAATGATAAATTGCGTTCCTCGTTGCAGATTGCCATTTGTTTCTAGGATTCACTTTGTAGAATTTGTTTGTAGGATTCGCGACGGGGACGACGGTCCATTCACGGCTCCATCGCCTCAAGCCCGGTTCGCCACGCAGTTCTTCGCACCGCCACCTTACCACGTCTTTCGAGAGGCGATAGTGTTGTTGAAAATCAGCGTCATTCATGTCAAACACATTGGCGTGGCTTAAATACCTACGCCGACGCCGAAACACGAACAAAAACGCTGCCATTTTGGACGCTTCTCCCTCATCTCGCGCCCAACTCGCCCAAATTCGCCTGGGTCGGAGCCGGCAAGCTTTTCCCAGAGCCGTATATTGGGAGAGTTTGGCCAGTGGGTGTGGCAACGAAGGCGTCCGGAGGAGAAAAGTGAAGGAAAGGGAGGATAGCGCCGAAGGAGCGAGAGAGAAACAAGGGAGCAAAGAGGAGACGACCGTCATTTTGACGCAACACTGCCGGCGCCGAGCACTGTTGAGGCTACGCCTCGTCTTCTACGGGCTTATTTCTTTTTCGCCTGGGTCAAAGTTTGCATTCAAACGTTGAGAAACTTATTTCGTTAGCTTTTTACGCCACCAAGGAATAACAGTATACCATTTTCTTGCCAGAGTATGACAAATGAAAAGAAAGAACCGGAATTTGGATGTCGATCCCATGCATTCCTCCAAGCGAATGAATGAAAATGGCGGCCCTCCCCATTCAGCTGGGAGCAGCCGAGAGTTCACGCGCATGCGCTTACGCCACTCGCTCTGCGACGCGGGCTGATTGGCTTACTCGGGAGGGGGTGTGTTAAGGCGGCAAGATCATAGACTGGCCGAACTCTCCCCATATACGGCTCTGGCTTTTCCTATCCGCGGCGGCTTCTGCCACGTCACAATGACGTCACTGCCTCTCGCCGCGAGTTCCAAATATGCCACTCTAAGCCTCAAACCCTCCGTTCTGACGTCACGACTAAGGAGTGACGGCGCGTGTCGTCATGCACGGCGCCGACCAATCGCGGTGGGTGGCGAGTTCGGCGGAGAACTCGCCTTGATCTCTCCGAACCGAGCTTAGCCCCGTGAGCGTCGCAGTGGTAGTCTGCGTCATTTGCGATGAATCCGAAGCTGAAGCGTTGACGTTTTGACGGCATCAAGCAGCCAGGGTTTCCCTACGAGGACAGGCCTCGAAGAACAGCGATCCTACCCGCGGAAAGCTCCGAGGCCTACGATTTGCCTACGGGCAGCGGTGCGGCGAATCGCAGCTCCCGCTAGAGTCGTAGGAGTCAAAAACGGAAGTGACGATTTTCTTATATTTGTTGTTTCACAAACGACAAAATATTTTGTAAAAAAGGGCAAAAAAAAGCAAAAAAGCAAACGAAGATTAATAAGTATTTTTAGGGCACATATAAAGCTCCGGAAAGATCGCAAGCACCACGTGACTATAGTGGCCAGTCACGTGACTGCTGGTTGCCACTTTTCTGTGCGCTCCCGCGGGCACCAGCTTCAAATTCGTTTTGCGCCGAAAATATAGCTCTAAACATTATTTTCTTTGTAAGTTTACGTTATAATATTATTTTTTTTATTCACGTTGTTTAGAATAATTTTACTTTGCATAGGTTTCTTTAAGTTTTAGCTTTAAGTTTAAGAGGGTAGAGAGGAGAAGAGAGTACGAACCTTCTCCTCCACCGTACCCTCTCCTTTTCCTCTTGCATGGCCTCCTCTTTCTCCGCGCCTTCCCCTTCTCCTCTTTTGTACCCTCCTTTCCGTACCCTCCCCTCCTCCGTACACTTTCCTGCTCATCTTTGTACCCTCATCCATGCCCTCCTACCTACCCACGTCTCCTCCTTCGTACTCTCCTATTCAATTCCCCGCTAAATTTAGCGGGGAAATGAATTAGTGTTGAGGTCAGGTGACGTCAAGTTTCCTGGTGAATCAAGAAAGGAAACTGAATTTGCTCATAGGTGAAGTGACACGAAGTCATGTGACGCCATTTTCCCCGCTAAATTTAGCGGGAATTGAAGTGGTATATAGTTCTGTGACTTCCCATAGTGCAACGCGCGGTTACGCCGACGCCGATGGCGACGGCGCCAAACGCGGAACGGGTGCCTAAGAGCCGCGCTCTAAAAATGCATCGTCACGGTGTCCCTTATCTGTGTGGGTTTAAAGAGTACACGGACCCATCGGTTGTCAAGCGTTAGTTGAGGTCGTAGCTTTTATTTAGATTTAAGAAAATAATACCATGACAGCATACAGCGTTTGGCCAAAATTAGATTTGATGTGGCAAAGAATAGCCCAACAATGGCCCAACTGAGCCATATGTTTCCCAATATTAGAATCACTTTGGACAATAATGGACTATCAAAGCCAATGGTTTTCCAATATTGGTGATACGTTGGCATAGGCTGGTCAACACATGGACTGTCAAAGCCAATAGCTTTCCAGCATTGGATATACGCCGGCATAAGTTGTCCAATATTAGACTGTCGGAGCCACTGGCTTTCTGATATAGGCTCTACGTCGGAAGCTGTCCAATATTGGACTGTCAAAGCCAATGGCTTTCCGATTTTGAACATACGCTCGCTTAAGCTGGTGAATATTAAACTGTCAAAGACAAGAGTTTTCAAATATTTGTGATGTCATGGTATAGGCTGGTCAATATTGTGCTGCCATAGCCGATGGCTTATCGATATTTGTGTCGCTTACGCTATAGACCCGCGACCCTCTTTTTTGCATTGCAGAGGTAGGAAAGATGAAAAGAGTCATTCACGCGCTCGCTCTGGCGAGGATTTTATTTAGCCAACGTCATGGGGCGTACGTCGCCGGTGCTTTGTAACCGCGATCACAAATACGTCCTTGGCTGCCTCTAGGACTATTGCAGTTTTTTTTGCCGGCTGCTCTCCCTTCGCGTTGCCTTACCTCGGTGTTGACAACTTAATTCCGTTTTTTAGATTGAATTATTTTTGTCTTTTCCAGTGTATTTTGTATGTATATGCATTACGTAGCGTTGACGTCTTCTACTTTGTCCGTGCCTCTGCCATGTTTGTATTTCTTTCTGCGTGCTCTATTTTTTTATATTTAATGTTTCTGTGCATATTTCGTCATTGCCGACGCAGGTGTCAACAAACATAAAGCCGCCGCTTACGCCGCAACCGAAGTGACTTCTACTCTCAGTTTTACGAGAGTCTATCGGGCTATAAAGTCGTCTATTGGACTCAAATGAAATCTCGAGAGGGCTGCTTCGACTGTCAGTGCACATGTCATCAGTGTACGCAGAGCAACGATGTAGCAATCGCGACGCGAGAGCAAACTGCGCCTCGATCTGGCCGGCCGCGCTCGCTCTGCGGAAATGTGAGCGTGGGAGTCTCGAGCCCCATTAGCTTACTGAAGATGCAAGACGCTACATTGTCGACGTGAATCATTTGCCCTTCGAACGGTGGCGAAGCCGTTGCGCCCAGCTTACGCTTCGCAGCTTCTTTAAAAACCGTTCGCGCAGCATCGCAACCTTCCGTCTGCGAGCATCGGCGATTCATCGTGCGTTGAAAGTCGGACGATGTGCTGTCCGTGGTGTCTTTTATGTGTAACTCTTTCGTAAAAAAAAATTGAAGTTTAAAAACGCGATCCTAACAGTGTATAGATAATTTTAAATTTATTGATAAAAATAGATGCATATTTATATATATTTATTAATTTATTTGTGGACATCGTGCGCAAAAAATAGTCGCGCTTAGTTCTACATTCTAAATTATAATGTGGGTTATACGACGTAAAACATAGTGTCTTCAACCTTGACCCGTTTAGAGTCACTTGTGGGCTGTGCAGCTTCTTTAGAAGTTCAAAAGCTGGCCTTCAAAGAGCTGTACTGTTCAATCGGTATTGACAGCAGGGTAGACGCTATGCAAGTTTTAGGCCGATCGTGTCTCCGGTTAGGGTCACGTGACTACAGCCTCAAAGCTGGTGATACACTCTAAGAAAAAAAGGAGGAGAAAGGTAGCAAAAGTGACTGTTCCTCCTTGCGTTGAACACGCCCCCCTGAGAAGGGAGGAACGGACGGCAAGACGAAAGGAGGAGCGGAAGTTCCTCCTGGGGTAGGATATCGCGCTACTGATCAAGCGGTCGAGGGTTCGATCCCTGTAAAAGACGATGTTTTTTTTGTTTTTGTTTTTTGCTTTGTTAGTTTTTTTTAACTTATCAAATCAAAAATAAACAAAACCCAGACCGATGGAAGACAAATTAAAGTCCTTATTATCCACCGACGCCAAGGAAAACTATATAAATATCATTGCTACAAGCTTCATCAGCACGCTCTTTGATAAACAGGATTTGGGCACCCAGGTTGGAGCTAAGCCGTTGACGCAGGGGCCAAGACGACGAGGTCGGTCCTTCAGTCGTTCCTTTTTCCGTAGAGTTTTCGACATTCATAAAGAAAAAAGCGCACTCTAAGAAAAAATGCAGGAAAAAGATAGCAACGGTGCGTCTTCCTCCCTTCTACTGACGCGCCTCCAAGCGGACATGAGAAGAAGGGAGGAACGAGACGTTCTCCTCCTTCTCCAGGCAGACGGGAGAAAGCTTTCGCCCTCCCAACTCATCTTCTTTCGGTTTCGTTTTTCGAGCACTACGCACACGTTGTTTAGTAAATGTTGTTAAGTTGATTGAGCTTCAGTGGCAGCAAAGGCCGCCTGTAATTCCGTCTTCTAGTCCAAACGTGCAGAACATTTCGGTTGCATTGACGTTTTTACCACTAATTTTATCAAACGAGCACACGAAGCCGCTAGAAACAGCGAAGTTACGGGCAGTGCCAGCAGCGCTACGTACACTGGTTAAGATGGCCGTTTCTGCATTGCCACGCGGAACTACAGTAGCGGAACCACGCGGAACTGTGTCGACGTTTTCGACGTTATGGAAATCGCAGGAACTGCGTCCAAGGCAGGCAGGTTTCCCTGCCGGCTGCCTGGGTGCCTTCCGAGCTGAATTCGGTTCTGTTTTCCCGTGCCGAGTGCCAACCGGCGTTCAACGTGGTTCTGTATTTCTGCGTGTCAGCAACTTAGCAGCAACATCGTGATGTCAGTGTTGTGCGTAGTGAACAGAAGACTGGAATTATCGCCGATGTGACCGTGTGTTCGCGCATCAGTGGTGTTACCTGTGGGTGTAACAACGAGATGAGATGACGTAAACTGTCGGCATTGATGCCGCTGGTCGGGCCTTGATTGGAGGGGGCGGGGTGTCGCAGGTTGACGTTCCGCTTTACATTAAAGAGTTTCAGACCACTTGAGGAATTAGGTGCAGTCGATCGACGTGCGGATAGTCACGCTGGAACGCTGGTCTGAACGGTAAGCTCCTATCGTACAGTGGTCAATGTGACTGTCGGTCCCGGGAGAGATTGCGCTCTGGGGAAAAGACTGGACAGTACGAAATTATGACGGAAAGTACGTATATTTACAATAGAATTTTAGCATTAAAAATAAGAAAAAAAGCAGGTAAAATCGAAAACAAAAAGCTATCCTTTATTTTGTGTTTAAATATACTACGGTTCCTGGAGAAACTGCCCTCCAAGTGGCGCGCTGGAATGAGCGCTAGACGTTTTCGAGCTCGCCACGGCGTAGCTGGCGTAGCTCCGTACACTTGCCGCAAGTCGCCGCTTTGACTGCATTCAAGTTGATCGAAAAGCGATTTCTCTGCCCGTGAAGCATCACTTCCAGCTGGGTGAATATCTGCTCTACAGAGATTAATTCAAGACGGCAATTGCAGCCGTGCGCGAACAGCACAAGTAGAAAAATAAACACTACAATATAAATAGTGGCTACGAAGTGCCGTGCGGGGAAACGAACTCATGGCTTGGAACCGCATTGGAGCGGCTCGATTTATTGGCTTTCAAATAATTACGGCATGATCGAGCGTTTTCTTTTTAATAAGAGATTCATCCCCTGGGCCATTAAAAATACTCTCAGATGTATGACATTGCTGGAAAAAAATCAACATGCTGTGAATATTTTTTATTGCTTAGCGAGTCACCGAAAAATTCCGCACGTTCAAAAAGACCAGTATAAAAGACTGAAACGCAGAGCTCGCTAGTAGTGATCGGGTTAAGGCGCATTCACACAGCGGAAAGACGCGCGTCGTGGGGTGAATTTTTTGCTTATTTTTGTATTGAAAAAAGTCGCGCGCCGAAGAGGACGACGCAGGGAGACGACGCCTCGGAACCCAATTTTTCCCTCGACGCGCGCGCTTGAGCCAATCAGCGAGCGCCCGGACGTGACGTGTCGCCCTTTTCCGGTTTGGAAATGTTTTAGTTGTTTTTATTTTCGACCCACAATGAAGGCGAAAAAGCAGAGGGGTCGGGGGCACTGTGGTCGGGAGATTCGTGCACTCGCCAAACGTGGCTGGAAGCATTGGAAGCATTTCAGCGTGGAAAGAAGCAAGCCGATGGGAACATCGGACTGTGAGCAGTGTTTTATGTGCGTGTACGACGCCGTGAAACTGCTCTTCACCGTTTGCGCGAAAGCTGCCACCGAAGTTCGCGGTGTGTTCCTACCTCTGACTGTGCGGGAGCGATCACTCCCAATGTGTTGTGTAGTCTTTGTGTGCACCCACCACTACGGAATACAACAGTTCTCCATCGAAAACACTCTCGCACAAGCTGCGTGCAGTGTTAAAGGTACGGACGCGAAGGCTCTGGGGCGCGCCGGCGTAGCACCGTGCTTTGTTTGCAGAAAAACGCGGCAAAAGAGCACCTTCTGAAGCTGCCCGTTCGAGTCCGTGCCTTTCGCCAATGCTGCGTATAACCGGAGTGTAAACGTGTATATAATCATCGCCGTTGTCCATTCAGTGAAGACGATTGTCTCCCACCGCATATGCAATCGCGAAGGCAAGGCTACAACAATCGTGCGAAGCAGACGAATAAAAAAATTCCGTGTTCTCTCGACAAACGCGAGATTCCATGAGAAGACGCCGCCGTCGGGTGCCCTGTGTGACTGCTTCGTATTTTACGACGCCGGCGTCGACGTCGACCGCAACGCGCGTCTTTTGCTCAGTGTGAATGCGCCTTTAGTGTGCTGTTGTATTGATGTTTGTATGTGCGATGCATGTGAATGCGCTCAATGTATGTTCAGCTGATGCTTGTAGTAAGCCTAATGTGTCTACATGTGTGTATAATATGGGCTCCCGAAGCGCTATCGTGGCGTGAGTAGATGAAATATCTTTTTGTAGAACATGAATTGGGCGGTACCTAGCGCCCCCTTGCCTAGC
The DNA here is from genome assembly GCA_013358835.2 of Ixodes persulcatus. Taxonomy (NCBI): domain Eukaryota; kingdom Metazoa; phylum Arthropoda; class Arachnida; order Ixodida; family Ixodidae; genus Ixodes; species Ixodes persulcatus. Next base: position 96,092 of record JABSTQ010010203.1, read on the forward strand.
TACTTGCAATTACTCTGCTTGACCCTGCCATCTGGTGGCAAGCGATTTAACCTTTTTCTTACGCTACGCGGCTGCGCCATAATTTCGTGTTACCGTGCTGAAATGAGCCAAGAGGCTGCTTCGGATTTGCTTTTTTTAAGAGCGGCGTTTAGTTGTGCGGGCGAATGGTTTATCACTCCTCCGTGATGCGCGGTCGACGCAACGATTGACGAAGGAATTGTGGCTCGAGGAATAGCAAAGGTAAGACATAAAGTGCGCGAACTGGGTGCCGGTTGTCTCCGTTTAACATCGCAGTGCTGACGATGAGAAGACTGAGTGACTGCATGCTTTCGAAACGTAAGTTTCTTTACCTGCAGGGGGAAGCCGGCTTCTGAAATAAATACAGTTTGCGGAAAGCTCGTGTTACGTTTTTATTTGCTGCTCCTCTCGCTCCGTACAATAGACTTAGTGTCCTCGTTAAGCCTTATTGAGCTCGATTCGCTCGATTCGTGGCCGCTATAATGAGATGCAGGCGACGGAGGAACTTTTGCTCCCTTGCTTTAGGGACGAACGTTTCTCCCTTTCTGAAGGAACATATGTATCAAGAGCGTTCCTCCCTTTAGGGAGGACTATACTGACCCTTTTTTCTAAGAGTGTTGGGCAGAGCACGGAACCTGCCTAAAGCCAAGGCCACGCATAACATCCATTGGACTATCAACCTTGGGTACAAGTGACAAACCCTCTCGTCGTGTTCATTGTTGAGATGCCCCTGAATATTAGCCTTTGTAAGCGCACCCCCGTTCTGGCCTGCTTCCTTTCTACTCCTTCTCTCTTTTTCTCTCTCTCCCTAAGTTGAAGACGTGGTAGACGGTGCGTACTCGCCAGACCAATGAACCGTATACTTTTTATCGCTTGAATGCGCTCTCTGTGCGCGGGTAACGACACAAGCGTGATCACGTGGTTTGACGGATGCCGCATTAGCCGTTGACAAACCCGGAATGCCTGCGAAGACCGGACCTAGTTTCGCGAATCGCGTGTGATGCGGCCTGCGTTCCTGCTGTGGATTTCGCTTCTGTGGTAAATGGTATCTCGTTCGAAACGTCCTACCCTATCGATTTCTCAAAGAAACCCAAGACATTCTTTTCAATCGTTTAAGGCCCTGTCACACTGAGGACACACGAGGGCAACAGCAACACAACACGTTGTCCAGCAGTCGGACAACTTGTTGCTCGCTCCCCATGTTGTCCGACAAACCTCTCACATCGCGTCAACAGCACGAAAACATGGACGACAACTAAAATGTTGCCTCGGTATGACAGCTTTCGGCAACAAAAACAGCAGCAACTTGTGTTGGACAACGTGTGTTGCCCTGATCGCTGGCTGAGCGAATTTCGGGCCGGCAACACGACAACATAGATAGCTTCGATGGTAGAGCTAGTCCCCTATCAATAACGTCTTACTCAAATAAAGGCTTGGAAAACGTTAATTAACAATATTTAGGTCTGGCGTGCAGCTAAAATATTTTCGATTTATGTTTTTGCTGCGTAGTTAAGGCCCTGTCACACTGAGGCAACAGTTGGACAACTCTATCCGGCAACACGGGAAAGTCGTGTTGCCGGCGACCCTGTCACATCGCGGCGATAACAACAGTCGGGCAACATGTTGCTGCCTCCCGGCAACCATGTTGTCCCGATTTGTTGTCCGACAACCCTGTCACACCGTGCTGACGGCGAGGATTAACACGGGGAACACTCCGCCATCTTGATTGTTTACCTTTATTCGTGTGCGGCGCGGAATCGCTGGAAATGTGACTCTACAAAGTGCTAGTGCGTTCGAAGGGCCGGGAATCACCACGGTACGACATCAACCAGTGACTGTGATTAGAAAACTTGACACGGGGAGTATTTTTCGCTCTTTATTTATCGAAATGTTCTTCATTCGCTGACAAAGCAGATATCCCTGACCGAGGAAAGTGACATCGCTGATATATGTTCGGGATTTACGCCACCGTATGAAGTGTTTCTGTCCGGTTCTTTCATGCAATTCCTATGTCTACTGTAAAATTGAGTTAACACCGGCAGTACCCCAAGGCGTCTTTTGTAGCGTGGTGTTGAGCTGAACTGACAGTGCTTCAAAACTGCGACACCGACGCGATCGGCCTTCCTAACAATCGGTGGAATAAATATTTTTCAACGCTGTCTACTTGCCTACCGCCTGCCATGTTATCGCTTCATTCCCCCAAAACGTCCTGGGTATTTTGAAAGCAAAGCAGGTGTCTGGCAGCGGCTGTTTCCAAGTTCCAAGCATCAACAGTCATGATCAGAATGGTCGTGTTAATGCTTCGATTTTTTAATCTTTGGTTTTCTGGGTTATTTTTATTATACTTAATCAGCGGTGAGTAGGCATGCCATTTTACCTATCAGTAATGTGAGCTGGTCTCTCGGCAGTTCTAATTTCAAAACCAGTCTGAACGTTCACGACCGTAGCTGTGACCATTTCAAAAATCGCTTTCCGTAACTACGCAGCAAAAACATTAATCGAAAATATTTTAGCTGCACGCCAGCCCTTATTATTGTTAATTAACGTTCTGCAAGCCTTTATTTGAGTAAGACGTTATTGATAGGGGACTAGCTCTACCATCGAAGCTATCTATGTTGTCGTGTTGCCGGCCCGAAATTCGCTCAGCCAGCGATCAGGGCAACACACGTTGTCGAACACGAGTTGCTGCTGTTTTTGTTGCCGAAAGCTGTCATACCGAGGCAACGTTTTAGTTGTCGTCCATGTTGTCGTGCTGTTGCCGCGATGTGAGATTGTTGTCGGACAACATGGGGAGCGAGCAACAAGTTGCCCGACTGTTGGACAACGTGTTGTGTTGCTGTTGCCGTCGTGTTGCCTCAGTGTGACAGGGCCTTTACGGAAAGCGATTTTCGAAAAGGTCATAGCTACGGTCGTGAATGTGCAGACTGGTTTTGAAATTAGAACTGCCGAGCAGTGGCGTCACGAGGCTCAGCGGCACACGGGGCGGTAGCCCGCCGCGACTCCCCCCCCCCCCCCCCCCCCCGCTCTCGCGTGGGCCGCCGCTACTGCCCCCCCCCCCCCACCCCGCTCTCGCGTGGCCCGCCGCTACCCCCCCCCCCCCCCCCGCCCCCGCTCTCGTGGGCCGCCGCGACTCCCCCCCCCCCCCCCCCTCTCGTGGGCCGCCGCGACACCCCCCTGAGAGCTGCACCCGGGACGGTCCGCCCCCCCCCCCCCCCTTGTGACGCCACTGCTGCTGAGAGACTAGCTCACAATAATGATAGTGAAATAAAATGGCATGCCTACTCACCCGCTAATGAAGTATAAAATAATATAGAAAACCAAAGATTAAAAAATTCAAGCATTAAAACGACCACTCTGATCATGATTGTTGATGCTTGGAACTTGAAAACAGCCGGTACCAGGCACGTAATTTGTTTTAAAAATACCCACGACGTTTTGGGGGAATGAAGCGATCACATAGCAGGCGGTTGGCAAGTAGACAGCGTTGAAAAATATTTATTCCACCGATTGTTATGAAGGCCGATCATGTCGGTGGCGCAGTTTTGAAGAATTGTCAGTTCAGCTCAACACCACGCTACAAACGACGCTTTGGGGTACTGCCGGTGCTAACTCAATTTTACAGTAGAAATAGGAATTCCATGAAAGAACCGGACAGAAACACTTCATACGGTGGCATAAATCCCGAATATATATCAGCGATCTCACTTTCCTCGGTTAGGGCTACCTGCTTTGTCAGCGAATGAAGAACATTTCGATAAAATAAAGAGCGGAAAATACTCCCCGTGTCAAGTTTTCTAATCACAGTCACTGGTTGATGTCGTACCGTGGTAATTCCGGCCCTTCGAACGTACTAGCACTTTGTAGAGTCACATTTCCAGCGACGCCGCGCCGCACACGAACGAAGGTACACAATTAAGATGGCGGAGTGTTCCCCGTGTTGTCCTCGCCGTCAGCGCGGTGCAGAGTGTCGAACCGAAGTTTTGTCGGTTCGGTTCGGGTTCGGGTTCGCGGCTTTCGGTTCAGTTCCGGTTCAGTTCCGGGGAGCAGAAAATAGCGGCTTAAACCGGTTCGAACCGGTTCGAACCGCTTTGAACCACGAAATTGAGAATATATTTTCTGCAATGTTCTGGCAATAGGCACTATTTACGCCGCGAAACGATTTACTATATAGCATCTTCTATCGGTACAATTCAATTTTATTTTCAGGTACCAAAATATAAAATTCCGTTATTTAATTTCCACGCAACAGTGAAAAAAAATCTACATGAATGTACAAAACGCCATGTTCATACCACTCAACATCTCTTTGTTTACCAGAGTCACATATATTTTACCTAAATCAAAATGTTCAACTGTACATACCTGTAAATAGATCAGCTTGAACTTTAGAACTATAATGTCCTTTGCTGTCCTTCTTTTCTTCGTGTTTAAGCCTAGTTCTAAAGTTCAATAAAGTTCAAGCTCATCTATTTACAAAGTATCAAAATGTTGTCGCGAAGCATGGTAGGTCGCATAAAATATCCAAGATTGGTACAACTTCGCGTTAAACATTAAATCGCGGTGGTGTCCTTGAACTAAGGAATTAATTACAGCGCATAAAATCATGAATAGGGACCCTCGTATCCTTAGATATCATGAATATGACTTACGAAATACGTTTCAAAATATATATATGAGGACGACACAACTTAGCTAAAAGCGATAAAGTTTTCAAAATGTCACGAAAGTTTTAGGACAATCCCTTTCAGTCTATCTTTTATAGAAGCACCGAGCGGCAATCACAATGCTTGTTTTTCTAACCAAACATAGTTTACACTCAGCACCGCGATGCATGCGACTAATCATGCAGAAAGAAATAACCAAAATTGTTTTCTCTAATCTACACACACCTTCGCACTCAGATCGAATATGGCCCGAAATTGCGCTTGCCCAAGCGAATATTTTCTTATACTGGATAAACTGGCATAGCCTGGCTGTTGAGGCTTGTTCTTGACAAGAGGCCGGTCAATTCAATTTGCAGATAAGCATCACCCTTGCTAATTGCTGATTTTAAGAGGGGGCGCACCTCAGAGCCCCATAGAGAATACATGAGGTTTCTCGCCAACTTAGAAAAAGTCTCACATTATAACGGCTGCGCGGATCTTCTTGAAAATTTCGGCTTTAAAGACGTTGAGGCATTATCGAGACATTAAGCGGAACAAATGTTTTATTATAAATTTAATTATCTTCTTAAAAAAAACATGAAAATGGTCAAAATCGGCTAATTCGGCACTCTTGCGTTCGGAGCGAATTTACAAAATTATCTAAATGAAAACCAGAAAAAGTATTTCGCTTAATGTCTTCTACATTTATTACGGAATCGAATAATATCAAAATTATTCATGTAAGTCTATTTGTTCCGTAACTACAGCGAATATAAAGAACCAAGGTGTCGGTGCTTGTTTTCATTGTTTTTAAGGTACCTCTCTCTCCCGTGAGGTGGCGCTCGCTGTCCACGAAATCTGGACAGCAATGTGAAGCAAGAGCTAAAGGACAACATCGAGGAGCGCAAGATGCAGGACAAGGGAGGATTGTCTACGGTGAAGGAGTTGAAGAGACAGTTCCAGACGGAAAGAAGACGGGCAGACTAGGGTGTCTACATGTTTCCGCCGCTCCGCTGTTTAGGGTGGCGACAACGTTTGTGATACCTGTTGCCGACAAACCACTGTTGCCTACCTCGTTACCATGGCAACCTCCGCTGTTTTCGTCGACCATTTTGTCACACTCGCCGAGTCGCCGGTCGTGCGCTCGGACTACGCCGCTAATCCTCGTTAGGGCTAGGAAGCGCTCACCGCTCTCGTTCCGACGGCGAGGTTTCAGCGTTCAATGCCGGTCTGTGGCGTTCCTTTTTGTCGCGGGAACTCGCGTTTCGATAAAAGCAACGCACACTCCCTGCTCGCAACTTCAAAATACGAAACGCCCGAATAAAGAGAGCGACAGCCACGAATACCGCCATCCCGCTGAGCCTCCGACTCCTCTTATGAACGGAAACGGAAGTGGCATCACAGTGTTGCCGGTGTGTCGAGACTACAACGTTGTTTACGTTTAGCGAAATAAGAAGTGGGAAAAAATGGCGGTGGGAGAGGATCTGGGAAAGGGTAACAAGATGTTGGCGCCACCCTAAAGCGGAGCGGAAACATGTAGGCACCCTACGGCAGACAAGTTTCAGGAGACACTTCAGGAAGTTCTCAACGGCACGAGTTTCGGGAGATCTGACGAGCTGTTTCAGCCCATTAGCTACGAGGAGCGCCAGCGCGGCGACTCCAGCAACAACAATACTCCAATTTCTTTTCTTTTTTTTTTTTTTTTTTTTTTGGGGGGGGGGGGGGGCGTGTCTGTTTTGCAGACGCTCGTTGCAAAGAGCAAGCGCCGCATAAATACATACATACATACATACATGTGAAATCGTCCGTTCGGCGATCGGCCGGATCGGTGGCACTGTGCTAGGTATTCTTCCGCGCCCGTATCCTGTTTCATTCTGCACGCCGAGGCGTCAGTGTGCGTGTCTCGCTTTCCTGGTTTTCGGTGGGTAGGTCTCCGTGTTTTCGCACGTGTCAAATTCACCTTGGAGCTATGAGTCGAAAACAACCGTCCTATGGCAAGCGGACCGCGAGGTGTTCTACAACCTCGCGGTCCGCCAATGCGTTGTGCTTGATTGTACTTTTTTTGTCATTTAAAACGTTTTTTTTTACGCAAAGTTTTATTTTATTGTTATCTTTCACTCAAACGTCCTTCGGCCTTGGGGTCGTGGAAATGGGGGATGAAACGTGCACAGAGCAGATCGTTTTTTGCCTCCTTTATATTTTTCACGGACGTCCTGTGACCTCCGTACGGTTCGTGGTCACCGCAATCTGACGCGGTGAAAAACGGGTCGCCTGCTCTGTAGTCAGGGTATTCCTAGGGGAGGGTGATAACTCGCTGTTCTTCTGGAAATTCACATATTGCCCAAAAAGGTGACATGGGTAATGATTAGGGTATGTTTTTTTCGGTGTTTATTTTTGAGAAAAAATCGGTGCATGTTTTTCGGTGCTCATTTTTTAAACACCAGTGTATTATGGTTGAACGTCTCGTGATGACGCTAAAAAGCGTTGATAACCGAGGACGAAAAATGCGATTGGACAAAAACATTTCAAATTTCCAATTCTATTCCCATATCTCATACGCTCTTCTCGTGGGAGCATCTATTCCGACGAAAAATGCCTAAGTCATTGAGCTGTGAACGCATACGCAGTGTACCATCTTTTGGCCTAGACAGCTATTGCGCACGCTGGAACGCGCTTCACAGCCCAGTAGACGAAGTTGGTGGCACCCAGAAGGCGAGTTTCTGAATGGTCTGTAGTAGGCAAAAAAACAATTATAATAATAACAATCAACGCATCTCAGTTCCCCAAGCGAAGAGGCGCGTTTCTAAGTTCAATGCTTCCGGACGACACTAATGTTGTTGGCGTTGTCTTCCAAGAACCACACCGACCCGAAATCTTGAATCAGCGTGTAGCGCTGCACCACAATAAAATGCAAAACGGACTCTATAGGCTGGTTCACACAGTTGCGTTTGGTTCCGCTCGAGTAAGACGCGTGCCTTTCAAGCTCAGGCATGTCTATGCTCGACGCAACTGTAGCCATAGCAACCTCGGGTTGTAAGCCGGCGCAAATGGTTGCAGTCGCAGTCAAACGAAAATGTGTGAACCAGCCTTCAATCGCTCCCAACCGCGTAAGCAAAATAAAAAACACACCAAAAACGAAAAAAAAAATTGGAGTGGAGCGATCAATGGGATTTATCCGATGGAAATGCGTGAGCGTTAGTTTTTCCACACCCCCTTCGTGTCACGTAGCACGAAATCATGTGATCGTACGTGATAACGTGACACAAAACGTCATCTTACGTGATCACTTCACGCGAACTGACGTCATCTTAGGTGATCACGTTACACGAAATTACGTCATCTTACTTGATCACGTTACACGAAATCACCTCATCTTACGTGATCACGCGACGCGTCATCTTACGTGATTACGTAACACGTCATCTTGTAAGTCAACCTCTCCCCACAGCAGCGCGCTCCGCGCTTCCCGGGCCCGTGCGTGCAGTGCTGTAGTCGAAAGCAAGCTCCCTATGGCAAGCGAAAGCTTCTGAAGTCTCACATTGAGAATACTCGCAAGCGACCGTCTGTGGAAGCTTCGCACGTTGAGGCTTTTGGTGAGATCGAGCCATCGTGTTCCATTAACTATTGTTAAAGTTATCTTTCAATAAAGCCCTAAAGAAATATGAATGTAGTTGGTATAGACATCAAGATCTAATCCCAAATGCGGTTTGACGTCGTTTGATGCACGTGTATAAAAAAGTGTAGCAATAAATCAGTTATTTGTGCACACATGTTTAAAAAAGTGTCTGTTATTCGACATAGGACGTTGAGAGAAGGATGTGGTCAGAATTTTCTTTATGAGCGCAAATACACCTGACACAATAAAGAGTGAAGATTTCGTCGTCCCAGTGGTGAGCTGGTGATTTCTTGCTCGAAAAAATAATGCCATTTCACAAACCAAGCTCTGCGACATATGCTTTTCCAATGTCTGGCTAAAGTAGAAGTTTGGGCTAGTTGGTATTTCATGATTAAAGATTAAAACAGCGAAAGGACACGGACAAGAACAAGAAGGTAGAGATTAAAACAGCGCCTTGTTCGTCTACCTTCTTGTTCTTGTCCGTGTCCTTGCGCTGTTTTAATCGTTAACAATGTCTGGCCACTATTTCGGAAACCTTTCAATCCAAACGAGTGTACTTCTGTTTGTTTTTGCTAGCTTAGGAGGGGGTCACAGAGCCTATCCTTTTCAGGACAGACGTACAGAATCACACCGCTACACGCTTCTGTGGAACACACAGAGCTATCGCTCTCCGGTTGGCGGTACAGTAGCAGACGACACAACGCAGCTCCGTAGTCTATCGAGGGACGGCTAGCCGCCGTCTGTAGCGCGACCGTTCAGACTAGGGAAATGGTCTTGAAGAACCGAGAAATGGTATCTTGTATATAATAATCACATGTCGCTAGTAAATTCTACTTGCTAAGCCAAATAAATATTTGCAGCTTGTGAGAATATGTTTGCGTGACGATTTACCGCTCACACTCCTGACGGATGTTAGCGAATCCTTCATGTTCGTGGCTCGCAGTTATCGGTACCCCCTTGGAGTGACTTCACCATGTTTTTTTTGTTTTTTTTTTGCTTGCAGGACATTGCAGAAATCACAAACACGCGAGAGAAAGAGTTCTTATGAGTACGCGTGATTTTGAGCTTCGCAGCTCTAAAGAAGCCCGATAAATGTCATCCAGCTTGGGGAGAAACTAATACTTTTTATTGGAAGTTTGACTAGCGTGTGCTGGCAGCTCGTTTTCTGTCTGTTTTGCCTATACTCCGTTTCTCCGTAATTTGGCAACCCTCAGTCAGAGCTGCTGTGAGTGAGGGAATCACAGTCGCGGAGCAAAGCACGTGACAGCTGCTTTTAGGAGCCGTACTATGGCGCCTGCAGCGTGCCTTTGACTGGTGTGTTTAGCGTCCTATTCCGCCCATACATCAATAGTGGTCCCGAAGTGGCAACGAATGACGTCACAGAAGATGGAGTGTCACGCTGTTGCATCTCGCGATCCTCGGCGATTCATCGTAGAAATGCTGGCGAAAGCCACGAGAGAACACGAGTGTCGCGGTCATGATGGCGTCCCAACGAAAAGCAATTATGCAATTTCGACGTTTTTGTGATTCGGTAATTTAAATTACTGTATATATGTTTTAAGAAAGTAAGCACATCATAACCAAGTAGGAACTTCCGTGCTAAAACATGCAGTGCGAAGTGAAGACAACTACGTTTTTTTTTAATGTCCACAAAAGGACGGCTATGCAGCATCGATCGTACCGTTTTTTTTTTTAGCACATTATGTGATATCCTCTAACACGAAAGTACCGACGTAAAAGCGCTGTAGAGACGACATGGAAAAAAAAAAAATTTGAAGTGAATCGAGTTTTGTAGTGGAACGGAAAAAAAAAAAATTAACGATGTTTTACGGTAAACGCATAACCTCTAAGTTGAACTTCAACCAAGTGACGGTTACGCGCTTTCATGCCCATTTCAACGAAGTTGGGAGAACGATGTATTGCGTCTTGTGAATACACATGTGGAGCAGCATGTTTATGTTAGAAGCATTGTGTGTAATCGCTGCGCAGTACCTACCAAAAGAAGGTATTATTTGAGCATAGTTTCAACCGTTTCCGTCGACGTGTGCTACGAATACAGCAACTCCGTTCGTAGAAGTGATGAGAAAATGGCGTTTCCCTTGGTGATACGATTGTGATTATGAAATAAAATGTTCAATCAACCAATAATTGCGACGTGTCCGGTCGCCTGGGAACTAATATCGGTCTCTGGAAAGTCCATTTTAATATTTACAAGTTTTGTGGAGTTCATCGAGCGAATAAGAATGTTCCAACAATGAGCTAAACCTACACGAGTTCCCGAATCCAACACAACGCTTTTGAATTTGAGCAATGTAGGTAGTTCTGCGAACAGTGTATACTTGTGTGCAAATATTCGTCTATCAGTTTTGCAACGTTTTGCAAGCATAGGAATGACTCAGAATAACTGCGGAGTTGATACTCGGGGAAGGTAAGACGGAGGCATTGGTACTTGGGGGAAACGGACCGTGGGCGTTAGAGACAGGGGAACAGCCGGGGAACAAACGTGCTACAATCGCATACCCTTCCAAGGTCATCGCTTGGGTGACCGTGGGCGCCCAAAAAACCTTTCTTTTCTTCTTTTTTTTTAGGGGGAGGGGGGGGGGGGGTGTAGGCGCTGATTGTCTTCCTCCTTTGTGGCTTTTGACAGACGCACAGCGAGACTGGCAGAACAAGCGCATGATTCATTTCTTTCGATGGAGGCGTTCTGTCTGTGTAAGCGAACATGATTTGTTTTTCTCCTTTTAGTAGTTAGTTGTTCTTGCCTTGACTCGGGTCCCAGTGGATGCGTTGTCGTTGTATGCCCACTATCTTTTTTTTTTTTTTTTAGTTTGTGGTAGTTTTTGCGCAGATGGGGTATCAAGATAGACGAAAAGAAAAAAAAAAGAAATTGTGCCTCGACAAAAAAAAAAAAAAAAAACAGAAACAAAAAAGTTATTGTTGCGATCAGGAGCGTTTTCAAAGCCCGGAGCACCTCGCCTTCGTTCCCGTGACATGCCGCTCGCTTTCGCGTAGCACCCCTCAATTCCGAAGGCTACTGTGTTCTTCAGGGAAGACGATTTTAGGAGCCTGCAGTATTAGCACAGGTGCAGGATTGAGAGCGTAACCCATGCACTTGAAGAGAAGGGGAAGCTCTCTTCTTATCGGAACAATTTTATGGGTTTCCACGTCGCGATTGTCCTACAAACTCAACTGTCATTTATTTCTCGCTCGTGGCTTCCAATTACTGCGCGCAACTAGTGAGATAGGGTATAGTCATAGCTGATTAACACAATGCATATCTCTAACGCACAATAGTTTTCCGAAATCAAGGTTTCGCCGAAACAGATAACTCACACGTACAGTTCGACGCTCAATACCTTTGACGTATTGACTCGCGAGAGATGCCCCCAACACGGCTGAGTCTGTCGGTGTTCCAGAGCTAACATCTAAATTTCGTTGCCTTACCTGTTACTATTTCGCGCGCATATTGCGCCATATCGAAATGAAAGCGCATGATGAAAGTGACGCTCGTTTTCCGCTTGATGGAAATTTCACGCCAGCTCGTTGTCGTTGCTCGTACCTTGAGCGTTTCCCAGCGATGCGGAGCGTTCAAAAAAAAAAAAAAACGCACGATGGCATCTTTCGTACACTTATTACTTCTATAACACCACGCTGCCTCGTATCCTTTTGTTTTTCTTTCATGGTACCAATTTCTTTCTGCACATTACGGCTGTTAGGACGCTAAGTCTGTCTGCACCTTCGAATTTGAACTTGGGCTCAGATCCGGAACGAACCAGTTTAAATCAGGAGAATATAATTAACACTGTAGCAAAGTAAATACATCATATCGATCGTAAATACGATTTGACACATTCCATCTGAACACATATTGTGCACAGCGAATGCAATAGCGAGTCAGCGTGCAAAACGCCGCCACACTACGCTACCATGAAATCTAAGCGATTTTTCGCATAGCACCGAGCACGAAAGAGAAAACAGTTATTCATTCACATAAACGAAGCAAATTTATTTAAAGCCCGTACACTCCGTACGTTGACAGATAAAAGACGTTTGCGAAAAGGATTAGACTGAATAAGTGAATCTAACGCACGTATTTTACCAACCGACGGTCGCGCGCCTTCAATGCCATTTCCAAATGTCACTGCGTACCTTGGACACACTTTGGGGAGCAACACATATTTACATCGCCGCCCGAGGTCTTCATCGAAGGTATAGTGCTGACAAAAATAAAATGCTAACCTAACTCTCAATCGCTCACGGCAAAGTACCATTTCGAAAAGGCGGTACTGTACGTCACTTGAGATAAAAACCCAAGCTATAGAAACGAGCGTCGTAAAAAAGGGGACTGACATTTTTATTCCTACCTCCGAACAGAAACGAGCACCACCCGCTGCATCACACAGCGCAGAGGCCGGACTCGGCCACCGCGCATATTATCACTGACGTTCGATGCAATGCACACTGAACTGATTGACCACAGACATACCAAGCGCGCGCGAAGGTGGGAGAAACTTCCTCCGCCGGGAGAACACGGCACATTTTGGGGATCTATTTCACGCAGCGGAGAACGCGGGCCTTTTCACACTTCGATACTGGCGCCATCTAGAAGTCGCGCGTTCAACCACTTCACGAGCCGCGCGCCATCTGGTGTCTGAAACGGACGAAAAAATAGAGGTACCGCGCCCTCTTCCAATTTCGGTGGCGTGACGCGAAAATCCTGATTTGTCAATAGGGTCATGACGTCACAGCTACATGTCCTCGCGCGAAAATTTCAAACCCACAATGCTCACGTGAATCGAGACGCAACTCGTGGAATGAAAATGATTAAAACATGAAAAGCGAATTAAAAGTCACCACGTGTCTAAAATGATTTCATTTTATAGAGAAATTCATTCGCCTTAAAGAAAACAAAATTGAGTAATTTTAGGCGGGATTCTAACCCACGACCTTTCGGTAGCGAATCAGACACGCTCCTGACTAGGCCACGCAAAGCACGCTTGCACGACGAAGGAGACGGCGATGCGAACGGAGCCCCAAAACGCCACCGCGTTCCGCTCTTAAAGGCGAAGCTTGAGCGTCCTCCAAGATTTTTTGTTAAGCAAAACGATGTAGTATTCGATGCTCTACTCTACATGCCACCTACTTAATTTGAAACTCTCTGACAGTTTGCGTGCATAATCGTCATAGTTCCGCCACGCGCCCCTGTGTACTTCGTTTTTGTCCAGCCCAGAGACACATAAACGTTATGTTCACCGCATAAAAGAGGCAATAACAAACTTCTATATGTTTAAGAAGTTATATGTTTCAGGAACACATAGTTACTTAAATTATCTTCAAAATCAGAAATGTGTGCAATGCTCCCCCAAATCTCTTACAACGTACACCTGTCGAGGATAAAAACGCAAGAAAAAATTTGCGGAGCATTTTTCGTTTAATTTGGGGGTGCATTGCTTTGGGATGATCGGCCCTTTATTTATGTTGTCAAATCTTCAGTCCCTAATTAAATATATTTTTATTATCAACAATAATTTTTATTTTATGAAGTTCACATAACCGCTTGAAACTGACACGGAAGGATGATACTCGAAACTACGCGAGCTGTTGAGTCTGCGTAAACGTGTTTTTGTTCGCTGATTGTCAGTATGAAACATCGCGTTGCAGGGTATTCCGAAAAGGAATTTGTGTTCACATAATAGATGGGAAGGCAGATACACGAAATGTTCAGATAGAAAGAGATAATAAATGGTATTGTTCTAAATAATCCCTTGGAGAACGCCAAACTGCAAAAAAAGATATGAATAAAGATGTATGCAATGATATTCCTAAATATACATAAACAGACCGAAGGACAGACAAAGGTTCTTAAAATTCTAATATAAATCACATTTCATCAGCTTGCATGAGCTGGAAACTTCGCAAAATACTGGCTCGGAAGGCTAATGTTATATTCGGTTTTACGTACACTTGTTATGGTCCCTCACTTTACAACACCGTGCTTTATCAGTCATGCGTTCTAACATTTCTCTAGGCTTCCGTATATCATCGCGAGACTGCTATAAATACTGTACAACTTTACAAGTTTGGACAACTATTGCTAGTGTTGCGAACATCGCACTTCTCCAGAAAGCGGAACGGTTAAACATGGTATGGTACGCACGTGACGTCATCCCACTCTATGCTGGTGGTCATTGCGATTTGTTTTTGCTGAGAAAATTAAATTCGATGGTGCAATTAGTGCACTCTGCAGGAGGTTCGCGCTCAGTGAAAGCCAAATATTTGAGAGGCACGAATTATTATTATTAGTGCATCGTCGTGAGGAACGGCTTAGCGCCTCGCACGACGAAAACGCGCTTTTTGGCAAGAGTGTTTTTGCAAACAAAGCAGTATCTAGGGCTACGCTTTCTGGTGTGCACCGAAAATGCGGAGAAGAGGAACCTTTACAACACAGTATGTTTTTAAAAATACCCGCACCCCCCCCCCCCCTCCCCCCCCCCTTTTTTTATAGTTTTTTGTTGCTCCCAAAAATAATGTTTTGCATTCATGAGGAATTACCTCCTCCGTTTGGGTTTGTTAATTCAACAATTATAGTTGTCACTTGTTAACAGTAACCGTCCATTGCTTTTATTTTGCACCCCGTGAAGTATAAAGGGGTCATAAAACGAAATTGGGTTGGAATGTTTATGATTTGCAGAGGCGTAGTGGTCCTAGTCTGGCCCAAGTATACTCGCACAGACTACCACTGATTCAGAAGCTTCTTTGTCGCGGTGAAATTGCGATGATAAAATTAGACTATTCCTTCAGACTTGCCTTCGCAAAGATTGATGACGTAATTGTGGGATCGAAACCACCCGTCTGACGACCGTCGAGCGCGGCTCATGGTTTGGACAGGAGAACTGCGTGAGCACTCGACTTCGGCTCGTAACTGTCAGTGCCTCGGCGGACACTCGGGTAGTGAGTGGCTCGTGTCCAACCACTGCGGTGATGAGAATAGCCGAACTCTAACAAAACCAGGAGCTCAGCACGCGTTTTCTACTTTGCCAACCCTAGCGCGTGGCTAGGATTAATGTTGGCGGCATAGGATAGGCACCGGCTGCGTGGCCGCTTTTGGCGCCGAGTTGAGGGGATGAACGACGCTCATATTTCTATATTTTTATAGCGCCTACCATTGCCTAGAAAAAAATGCTAAAGCAACTTTATTCTGCTATGACCGTTAGGAAGTGATTCTAAATAGTATTTAGTGAATGCAGAAAAATCGTTTCATGGTTCTTTTAAACAAAATACAGAGGTGGTCAAAACTTGGGGAATAACTTGAGAACGACGCTCGTGTGACACTTACCGCTCATTCACACTGGAAGCGGATCCGCGCTCACAAAGCGGGTGCGAACGCGGTTGTATAAAGATTCAGTACAATTGCACGCGCACTTGATGTCATCGAATGCGCGTGCAATTGTACTGGATGTTTATGCAACCGCGTTCGCAACCGCTTTGCGAACGCGGATCCGCTTCCAGTGTGAATGAGTGGTTAGTGCGGTTGCCAACGTTCGGATGTCCCTCTGAGGCCTCTATGATTTTTTTTTCTTTTTCAGGTATCCCTCCCGTACACACATGTAGTTCTGCGTACCGTCATATTAATAAGTCACATTTAGTCCTTTCAATACTTCTATTCTCAGGGACACCTTCCCGAGGCAGTTCAGCAACAACGAAAACATGTTTCGGGCCTCAATGATCTAAAATTGTTCCTGCAACATTTTTTTGTAATTTCAGTAAATAACGTTAAAAAGCAATCCCTGGCGTTGATAGCTTGCGAAAATACCCATTAGTTTCCCCCTACGCGCCATAGCAGATGCAGAAAAAAGAAAGAAAAGAAACAGCTGCCCCCCCCCCCCCCCTCAACTCGCAATTAGAACAAGCGGCCACGTGATTTGACACTAATTATATACCGTCAGTGTTAATCATAGTGATACACTGAGGTTTAGAAAGCTAAGAACTTGGGCTGAGCTTCAGATATTGTTTGAGTTGGGCTATTATCATCTTTAATTGAACACGAGCCGTTACCCGAATTTCGGCGATACTGATTGCCATGAACCCAAGCACTTGACTCTGTGTTTGAAAATCGCTTACGTCACGGTGTCACATGGCTCTCGATGTGAAGTCGTGATGTTATATTACGTCACGCTGTCAACAAGGTTAATGAATCTCGTGACTTCATCAAATTAAGTTGACTTGACGCAATGAGTCACGTGACGTCACGGGGGCACGTCACATTACTTTACAGCATGTATTGACACCATGACGTCACGTGACCCCGTGACACATGGTTGATAATAGTGCAAATGCAAAAGCGCCACGAAAACCAACAATTTATCATACATTGCAATTCTGTCCATGTCGATTTGATCAATACATAGAAATACAGCTGCCAGTTTTTATTCCCAAATATTCAATTTGTGATACTTAAAAAAAAAGAAAAAAAAAACACCTTGAACCGTTTTGAACCGGTTACCGTTATATTTTTTTCCGGTTCGGTTCCGGTTCAGTTCCAAGATGGCGGCGAAGATTTCGGTTCAGTTCAGTTCAGGTTCGGCTAAAAATAACGGTTCAGTTCCGGTTTACGGTTCGGTTTGGTTCCGGTTCGACACCCTGGCGCGGTGTGACAGGGTTGTCGGACAACAAATCGGGCAACACGGCGGCCGGGCGGCAGCAACATGTTGCCCGACTGTTGTTGCTGCCGCGATGTGACAGGGTCGCCGGCAACACGACTTCCCCGTGTTGCCGGATAGAATTTTCCAAATGTTGCCTCAGTGTTACAGGGCCTTTAGTGTTCTGTTCGGCAAATGGCAGCGTATGCTACATCGTGTTGAATCTTCATGGATCACCTCCTTCTAGTTTTTGTGTTTAAGTGGTTGTTCTGGAGTGCCCGTGTCGACATATACCCCGGATTACATCTTTCAAGTTCGGTATTTTTAACGTAACTGCGCTGCAACCTACTTGGTGATCATTGTCCGTTTCTCTACGGGTACTCTTCCAGATAACTTCTAGAATTAGGCAGTGCCTATCTCCTGGCAGCCGGGAGATTAATTTTCCCGCAATCTTGCCGACAGACGCATGCCATTAATCTGTCTGCAATCATGTCACAACTGCAGGTAGAATACTGACTTTCTTATTCTCCCTGCGTTTCGCGAAAACACGTTTCGTGGCCACCTTTTCTTGAATACGCGTTTTGTCGACATTCACGTCTCATCGACATTCGCTACGCGAATCGCACGCTGTAAGGGCATTTCGTCGCGCATGTATTCCTGAGGCGCAACGTTCCCTTCACATTCGTTACGCGAATTGGACGCTGTAGGGGCATTTCAACACGCGTGTATTCCTGAGGCGCGTGCTCACCGAACCAGCCCACCCTTTCACGCCGCTTGGTGGTAAATCTGCAGCGGTTCATTGCAAAACAAAAAATCATGCTATTTTGAGTTTTGGTATGAAACATAGCGTGTTGATGAAACGATTTGTCGATGAAATGTCGTTCGATGAACTGATAGCACCGCCAATGATGGGCCACTACCGGTAGAATTTCGAGAAAAAATTCTGCCAGCTGCCGGGAGACTGGACACTACCCAAGAATTACCCCGGTTGTTTTTTAATTTGCAATCTTCTCAGTTGTATATTAGCTGAGTAGTACCTCTTCACATATTACGAATTGCTTAGTTTGTACTTGTCTGCAGAATAGGCTGTGTGTA
Source organism: Ixodes persulcatus (assembly GCA_013358835.2). Taxonomy (NCBI): domain Eukaryota; kingdom Metazoa; phylum Arthropoda; class Arachnida; order Ixodida; family Ixodidae; genus Ixodes; species Ixodes persulcatus. Next base: position 114,103 of record JABSTQ010010203.1, read on the forward strand.
ATAAACTTTTAGAAGATTTGAAAACAATCCCTTGTGTCTGCGTACCTTCCTTCTTGAAAACAACTTGGCGAGTGCACTTGAAAACAGCTGGGCGAGTGAAACGTTGGCCAAAAATCTGCACCAATGACGGCCAACATTGGATCGGGTCGTGCTTCCAGTATTGTCCAATATTACGCCGGTCTTTGCCAATGTGGGACCACCATCGGCTGGAACCATGGTTTAGGAATGGCCCAACATTGGCACCAATGATGGGGCCGACATTGGCTGGAACGATGGCTGAACAATGGCACAACATCGGCACCAATGACTGGGCCAACGTTCGATAGGACGTAGTGCTTCCAATATTGTCCGATATTGAGGCCGGTATTTGCCAATGTTAGGCCAATGTCGGACCAACATTGGTGTGCTGCCGGAGTATATATCTGGTTGACCGGGGCTCATGTCGAACTTTTATTTTCCAGAGATTAAGGGGATAATCCGCCGTTTTCTCCAGCTACCGATGATAATGGTGTTTTCTGAAAACTGGTAAATATCTCTTTCTAAAATGGTCTTTGATGTTTTGAAATCGACTGTTGTTAAATAGAAAAGTACAAATTAAGACGATACCGAAACCATATTCCCGACTTCCACCCGGGAGGTTTCGGTTTCTCCTGGTAGCCGCCTCCGGCTGGCGCTCCTCTAAAAAGGAAATGGCCCTGGCGCTTGACTCGGGCAGAATAAGCAGCTGCTCCGAACTCGGCAGCGCGGGTTTAGAGTTTGATCTCAGTGAGTATCCGTTCGCCTTCGATCCTCCGGCGTTGCCTCATCGCGCCAACGGCGGTGGAGAGTACGGTCTTCGGCCGCGCTGGGCAGTGCAGCCTGTGCAACCCGTCGACAGTGATGGAGACTGGTAGGACTTTTTCAACATTACCCTTTTTCTATTTTCTAGGCGCACTCTACTGACCAAGTACATTTGCTACAGGTGTTCCTGGGGCGTGTGCTGCCCCGCGCTGCGGCACGAAGATCTGTGTTGTGCGGACGTTTCTGTGATGGGTCCGCTTCGCGCAACAACTGCATCACGCGCCACGAGACGACCCGCTTTTGTGCCTCCGCAAGGATCTACTCGAAGGCCAAACTCGTCATGTGCGATACTACACACCGATAAACTGCGATATGCGTGGAAGGCTGCGACAACAGCCGGTGGGGACAGGCTCCACTCTGCCTCGCCTGTAGCCCTTGAAGGTTAGGAAGCGCGCGATCATGACCTTTGGATGGTTCCCCGGCGCATGAACGTCCGTGCATCCGAGGCCACTTCTTGATGCTGGGAGCACGACCCTGTAGCCTTCACAGCACGAGTGCAGGATTTACGCTCGATCACATCTCTTTTCTAGGAGCTAGTGTCGCTAGTTGATCCCAACGCACATTCCAATGCAATAGTAAATCATTTCATACTCAGTGTGCAGCGCTACCGAAACTACTAGTGCGAGCGTGTCACTCTGCCTCGCGTCCCATTCGCTCCAGATGAACCGGGAGACCAGTCCACTCGCTCGCGCCAATAGCTTTGACGTCGTTGTAGGAGGAAATTACACTGTGTCATATGTTCGTGATGTTACACACATGCAGGAAACACATGGTGCAATGAATAATGCTGATATGAAAGGCAAGATAAACAAAACACTTTCTTAATTTATTTTCTTAGTCTTTTTTTTTTATACGACTCCGGTACACAGCCTACGGGCTCTTCGTGTGGTAGGTATGGGGCTTCCTGGGCAATCGCCAGAGGCTTCCAGCCTGCGTGCGGATTCGGAAAGCTTTCTCATCGACCGAATACTTCATGTTTGCATGCGCGTGGGTAAACGAAAAAAGAAATATTCCTGTTTATTCATTTACCGTATTTTCCGGACTATAGTCCGCACCCGGTGTATAGCCCGCAGGGGCAACTTCAAGGTCAAAAATAAAAGTTTTTGCTTAGATAGTCCGCACCCGGTGCATAGTCCGCACTCGGTGCATAGTCCGCACCTGGTGCTTAGTCGACACGAAAATCTTCTCATTCGCGGCACACCTTGACATATGTTTTTCTTAGCTCACAAAGAAGCTTGTATTAAACATAAATCATAATTTACATACTCTTTTATTCACAAAATCCGTCTCGTCTCGTCATAATCAACGATATTGAAAAACAAAATTTCTGTATAGTCCGCACGCGTAGATAGTCCGCACAGCCTAAAATTTCAACTTTTAAACATGTATAGTCCGCGGACTATAGTCCGGAAAATACGGTACTTCACATCATCCAAACATGCACCTCCTAAAACAAGAACGAGTCTTCTGATCACTATTCTCACAGCATTAGAGAACCAAAATACAGAGTAAGAGGAAATCGATAATAAACAATACAAGTTGTTCCGAGCGCAATTAGTTAATCTGCATATTTAGACCAGGTGCGCATTTTCAGCTGCCAGCAGAAGGAGTACTCTAAACCTCGAACGCCTCGTTCGGCGGCAGAAATAGGTCCAGGACCTATTTCTGCCGCCGAACGAGGCGTTTCGCTGACCGGAAGTGGCATTCTTGCGCAGCGCGACGCTTCCTACATCATGAGCACGCGTAGTTCCGGGAGCAGCAACACCCGGGAGAGAGAGCCGAGGCGGGAACTCTCGCGCCTGCTCGTCATATTTGACGAGATGTTACGGGAACCGCTGCCGCACCTGGCGCCGCCGCCGCCGCTCGAAGGAAATAGATGTAAACGCAACCCGCTCGTCGCCGCCGCCGCCGGGAGCGGATCCGCTCCCGCGGCAGCGGATTTCTTCTCAGGTGTAAACGTACCATTAAAGTGGTGCCATCAGTCATCACCATGTCGTCGATGTGCGACGTTTTTTCGATAGATTGTTTTATCGAAAAGCTTTCCGCGTTCGTTTCGTCGACACTCCTCGCGACGTTTCGTCGCAAGGTGCGTCGACGAACCACCGCGTTTCGTGAGCAGATATCCTCCTGCGATGAAGTGTCGTAGCAGGATATGTGTTCACGAAATGAGGTTCCACGAAACCATGCAGTGTCGACGAAACGTGTGTCCATGAAAAGTAGTCCACGAAACGCAGTCCCACGAAACGAGTTTTGATTAAACGATAGGGACCCGTTTTAAAGCGTGTCCAGTGGTCCGCACGGCCTGGAAAATTGAGAGTTCGTTGTCTTCATAACTGCATGAACCAGTTGACTGAGCGAGAGAAATGGAAAGAGAGATACGTCTTTATTGTGCCAATTCCGGCTTAAAGGGGTGAAGGGCTACATTGGGGTGTCTAGGTCAAAGTCCTGAGACACCCTGGATATGTGCTCCAAGAGGTGACGCTGGGAGGGCTTACAGTGTAAGGGGTCAGTGAGCCATGCCTTCCAGGTGGCGGGGGTAGGGAAAGTGTGTGTGTGTGTTGGAGGGGGGGGGGGGGAGAAAGGAGGGTTGGGGAGCGTGGACAGCTCCAGAAGATATGTTCAGAGGTAGAGCAGGATGGGTGTCCTGGGAGGCTGAGGATGCGGTGCATCCAAACGCGATGATAATCTAATCATCCGCGTTTTGTCGCTGCTAGCTTTGCGCCTGCTGTACAAGTGGTAACTTGGTGCGCCCCGGAGTCTCCCGGAAGGTTCAAGTCGTTCTAAAAAAAAGTTGATTTAGTGGTTTTCGATGAAGCTCGGTAAGTTACTGATGAGAACCATATGTATATTTTCATTAATTAAAAATAATTAGCGGATTTTAATTATTCAGCCGCCTTATCGCAAAGATTAGCCACCCACATAATGTCCCCCTGGCCGAACTCACCTGCACAAACCCTATAAATGTAACTTTCACGCCTTTAAAAACAAAATCTGTAAACTTAAATAAAAAACACTTCGTATATACATATCCACAACGCCACCAAACTGCAGAATATCCTGTTTTCAAGGACACGCACAGAACCCACATCACAAACAAAAAAGAAGGGTTATTAAATAAAACCATTCGCTGAGCTAGACACGTCTACCCCTGTTCCTTTTCCCACCTCTGTAAAATGTTTTCCTCCACCTACCCCAGTCTCGGGTTAATTTCATCGTTGTTACCTTCGACATTAAGTTCCCTAACAAAACGTCGGCTGCACATCTGAAACTTCCTTGACACCGTTTCAAATGTTCCAGTTGTTGTGAGCAATTTATGTTAATAACAGTTCACGAAAGAGATCGAAAGCTCATATCTTTTCTTTTTGAAGAATGAGATACTAGGGAAATTTTGAGAAACTGAACCGTGGGCCGAAATCACGTGAATAGGGCTTCTAAACAAAAATGTTTATTCTCTTAAACTCTGACAAACGAGCTTTTCAGAATATTACGGGATGTAATAGTGATTTTTTTTAGGATTTTCATGGTCTTTTTTTCTACTTGTGTTTCCCTAGCTTGCCCTTGAGCTGGAACTGCAATTCGGAAAGAAAATGACTGAAATGTAGAGAGAAATAATGCAAGCGCTTGCGGTGTTTCGACGAGACTAAGAAAATGAATCCAGCTCGTTTGTCAGCATCGACAAGCATTTGAGGCCTCCGAAAACCGGTTTGAGCTCATCAGTCTGGTAAATCGCATTGTTCGCTATTTAGTTTAAAAAATAATTATTATATATTATGAATCGACTCAGCCGTGTCAATAATATTTTGCATACGGTGTAAGTGAGTGTGAATGTTCATTCGATATTGCAGCTAGAATGTCCAAAGGGCAACGTCGTGGAACCTGGGACGAAACTATTTCTTGGCACCGACCGAAAAGTCAGCTGGTGTTCAAGCGACCAAAAGATCGTCCTCAAGACAACAACAATGGAGCTCGCACTGGTGCTCTGCCTGGGAGTCTATTATGTAAGAAACATAACCTATCCAGTGGCGTTTTCTTAGCTCCTGGCGCTAATTCAAATAGTGGTGGCGGGCGACGCCAACTGTCGCCAAAGTTGGAGAAGGGTACGTCCGAAGGCCCTCTTAAAATCTTTGACAGCCTGAAAGAGTGAAGAAGCTGGACCGACGTTCCTATACAGTTTTTGAAACTAGTCACGTTTCCTTATATACGTAAAAAAATCTCTGGAAGCTCAGCAGGATTCACTGTGCCAATATTTAAAGATCAAATAAATACGTTTCACATTGTTCAACCTTTGCTTCACTTATCTTTTTGTTACATTCTTTTGGCTGATTTAGTTTATTGCCCTACTTTTTAGTACCTGTTGAAGGCAAACATCGGTTATCAACATTACACAAACACTGAATCTAACTTCTATACAGACTGTCTACCAACCTGTCAAACAAAAAACCTGTAATTGTCGGAGATTTTGGCGAGTTTGAAAAAGTCGGGGAATTTCCACCTCGCAGTCACGGAAATTGAGCTTTTCTTTCTCCAAGCGACTGCAAATCACGCGCGTGTGGAGTGGCATAGTTGCATGCAACTCGGCTATCGTGCCGACGCAAATCTCTGAAACTGTTATCGCATTCTCTCGAAACGTTCGCACTAAGATGAGCTTCTCTCCTTGCGCTCACGCTAAAACATTTATTGAGCGAAGAATAAAAAAAAATTGAGTGACAAGGTAATATGATATAGTGATTGGCCAACGCTTTGTTGGCCGCCAGACATACCAGTGTTTTCCACACATAAACAGTGGTTAAGGGTCCAGATATGTCCTGTCCGGGTGTAGGACAAAATGGTCCCGGTCAGAATGGTCCCGGAAAAAATGGTCCCGGACAGGATGGTCCCGGACAAAAAGGTCCCAAGTACCTACCCGGACAAAATGGTCCCAGGTGAATTTATCAATACTTTGAGCGCTCTTAATAGGACAAAATGGTTTGGTACTTGTATTTTGACACACGTTCAAGGATAATGTCAACATTTTCATTAGAATCATTTGAAACAAATTTTAAATCTCTTCTATCTATACCAAGTAGCTCTATTTCTTAAAGGTTCTTGATTTCTACCGATATATTCCACGTGTGTAATCAACACCTTTCTATCGCCAGAACCTGTTTTCAAATTAGCGCTATCGAGCTTCAAAACGACATTCGGAATGAAAATCATTATCATACACGTACTACAGGTTCTTGACGTGGTTTTTTTTAAATGAACTTGTCGTACCACCGCGTTCTAATTTCCAGAAACAGCATCGCTCTGTCTGAACACTGTATATTAAACAAATCAAAAATTGATTTCGCAATTATGAGCGTATTTATTACATAGTCCACTTAAGAGATAAGAAGTCGACGCTGCTGAAGCGAAAGCCTAATGCGAAAATGTATTCATATGACCCACACCCCTCAAAAAGTCGTTCAAGGGACGGAGCCCTTGCACGTACTGTGTGCACAGAGTTACAAGTCGCTGCTAATATCCATCAAGAGAAGAACATACCAAAAACCTGCTAACAGCAAATAAGCAATGCCACGCTGGGACCATTTGATCCGGGTTGGCAGTTGGGACCATTCTGTCCGGGACCATTTTGTCCGGGACCATTTTGTCCGGGGCCATTTTGACCGGGACCATTTTGACCGGATCCCGTCCTGTCCCCCTTGGAACCAAGCAGGGAATTACGATAGAGTAGAAGAAACCTGGAAACGTCGGCGAATTCGAAAGAGTCATATTGGTAGACAGCTTAGTATAGTGCCTGGAGAAAGCTGATTAAGTACACTGCGCGAACACGCAATCGCTGTGCTTTTTTTTTTGGCCTTTTTTAAAGCCTAAGGGTTGTCTTCAAAACTAGTAGTTTGGTGGAAAATGGTTTTTGGGGCGAACTAACCTAAGCGTTTATATTTTATACCCACAAACTTCCAAATAAAGTATTAGTTTTTTTTTTTTTTTTAACTTCCGAATAAATGTGTAAAAAGAGCAATAGTGATTAAAATATTTTAATATACCCTAACAGTAGCTATGTACTCTGGCTACCTTTTTACATAATCACCGTAATGTTTAAGGCAGTTATTATGACGTGGAGCAAACTTTTGGATGCCCTCCCCAAAGGAGGCTTCCGCCAGGGTCCTGAAGGTCAATTTTGTTTTAATAAACTCACTGATATGCACCATCCAAAAGTGTCGCTTTTGGTGACATAGCAAATATCGGGTCAACAAAATAGGTCTGGGCTATGTTTCGACTGTAACGTCACATCTCAGCAAGTTCACCCCCCTTCCCCCTCCACCAACCGGGTGCCTACAGCCTCTCCAAGGCCTGACCCATGTAAGCGATTTGGCAAGCGACAAGACAAGTGACAGCGACGAGGTCTCGCTGTCGCTCAGTGAGCCGCGCGACGCGACACACCTTATAAAAGCGATTGGTGCAAGCGACCAATGCGATGAGCGACGTTTTCTAGAAACCCAAAAACCGAGCGACGCAAGCAGCGACAGTGATAAATCTTCGGTGCTCGTCGCCGGCACTCCTAGCTTGTCGCCGTCGTTCGTCTCGTTGATTGCTATATTGCTTACATGCCGTTCAGAAAGGCGTTCTAAGTGCTTACCATTGCATTGGAACCAGCCTCGCATCCAGCCATTACCAGTTTTTTTTTTTTTTTTAAGCCGCCAAGGTATAAGTTAACATCGTACATCGTTTTTAAGCATGGCTCCTCGTTCATCGGCTCGATTTACAATTCGGTCAATGAAAAACCGTGATTAAGCACAATTATTCTGGCTCAAATTGTCACGAACACTTGGCACACATGTTTACACTGAAGCGCACCTAACATAATTAAAAAGTAGAACGAAAACGGGACGAGATTCGCTTACCGCTTCACGGAAAGACAGACGCTTTCAGATCTCTAAGCCTAACGGGCGAACTTCGAAGTCTCCGGCGATCAGACGAGGCGAGCCGGCCGTGCTGCGCTGACCCAGGCTGTCCACGCCTGGTTGAACTATGATAGGCGCCGTCGAGTTGAGAACCAGAATCGCACTAGAAACGGACCGCCAAACAGCTGTCCCGTAAAACGTAGAACGAGCCGACGACCCCCACGCCGCTACGTCTTCGCCATCTCAGCGACGACGGGAACTGGAAGCGTGAAAGCGTGGAAGCCGGGACCGGGAAGTTAGCAAAGCCGCGGCAGCGGAAGCCACTGGGTGGAAGCTTTACGTTTCGGTTTCGCTTTTCTCCGACGCCGGCTACGGTTGCGGGGTGGTGGGTTTGCGGCTGGTTGCGACGAGAGGAGCCATGAAAAGACGCCGAGTTGGCCGAGTACGAGTCACGGCCCACAATACGAGCAACGGGCCGTTTGCCGCTGTCGACCGGTGACGCGGTATCCTCGGCTTGGTGTCACGATCGGTTTGTTGCTGTGCACGTTGGCTTTGCTATGCGGTACGGCTGATGCGGCTGTTGAATACTTTGGAGCACATTATTCGAGACAGTCGCCCCAAGACCTCGCCGTGAAGAGTTGACCGAGGACTTTGTGTGAGCTCAAGGTCGGTCTATGTTCCGTTTCGACATGTATGGTGTATGTAACGATACCGGTGGTAAATGTTGGACGTTTTTGTTGGAAGATGCGGTCGCCTTTCTGCATGTATGATTTTGCGATACCGGTGGTCCTGTGGTATAAGTGTTTGTTGGAAAGTTACGCCTACGTCATTGCCTATGTCATCGGACGCAAAATGATATCAGCCACACTGAATCATATCGGCAAGCAAACTGGCTGCCAGTTTAGAAAGAGGCGGAGCCGTAGCGGTGCCGGTATCTCCAGTTATGCAGAATGCCAAGCCAAACTAGCTGTATACATAATAAAAGAAATTAAGTTGGTGTCATACCAGAACTGTGGAAGCAGCAGGTATGTCTCTTGTATGTTTTTCTAATAGGGTCTAGTCGGACTCTCTTTTTGGTGTTATACGATTGCAGACATATTTTGAACATGCCTGAAAATTTTAATATGAATAAGACATATCAAAGTATTGATAAATTCGGGTTTGTAACCAATATTCGGAGACTCTAATTGGTGTCCTTTGCTGTTTGTCTTTTAGGATAAGGTAGAGCAGATTATGTGAGAAGTAAAAGGTTTAAAACAAACATGGTTTTATAAAATTTTCTGCACTTTGGTGCATGACCTCAGCAAAACAAAATTATTCAGCCCTGGATTACCCAATCCCTAATATGTTATTTATTGATGTTAAAATTTTCAGGCACATCCAAAATATGACCGAAATCAGGATTTTGGCATAGAATGACTTTATACAAAACTACTAAAGAATTGTTTAAAGTTTCAATGCTAATAAAATTGTTGTGACAGTTTATGGTCTGTGTTTTCAGTATGGTGAAGCTGTCTGTACTGGTCTCTCAGTTACAACCAGTTGTACCGGTTTCAACAGTGAAACCAGTACAAACGGTGTGTCTGTGTGACCAGTATGGCTAGTTCTACCATATGCCCAGTAAATCCAGTATTACCAGTACATCCAGTATACTCAGGTTCGATAATCCAGTATTCTCAGTGAAACTACCGGTATTTCCAGTATATCCGTCCAATAATCCACTCTGATACCGGCCCAGTATTCCCAGTAAAACTACTACCAGTATTCCCAGTTTGCCCGTCCAATAATCCGGTTTGATACTAGCCCAGTATGCCGAGTATGGAAATATTTTGAATACGAATGAAACATCACGGATGGATGAAACGTTGATCGTTGAAGTGATTGTACCGCCAATGAGTGGCGAATGCCTGCAGAATTTCGGGAAAAATATTCTGCCGGGAAAATAGACTCTACCTAAGAATCGCCCCGGTTCTAGTTTGATTAGCAGTCTCCTCAGTTGTTTAAGAGCTTAGTTGTATCTCTCCACATATCACTGATTGCTTGCAAGTTTGTACTTGTCTGCTGAACAGGGTGTGTCGAATAAACTTCTAGAAGATTTGAAAGCCATCCCTTGTGTCAGTTTACCTGTCATTTTGCAATCACCTGGGCGAGTACATTTCTAAGGGCTTTCTTGGTGTTTTATGAAGTTCGAAGTGTCTTAAATTATTTTCGGATTTTCTTTAGGCCACCAGAGGACATTTATGTATGGGGTCGTTGGAGTATCTGATTTTTCGGCGTTCAGCAACTCCACGTCCAGAAGTTGCTGACTTTATTTTGTTCTGCGAGATCTTGAGGCACCTCCTCGGTCAGCACCGACGTGCACTCTAAGAAGTGCCCAGGCGTCTACTTACCCGCAAAAAAACTCAAGGAGCCAGTCTCTGCAATCTACGAAATCAGCTCAGCGAATGATGAGGCGCAACATCCGTTTATACTTAAAAATGAAATCTGCGCTTCGGCATTTCGCAATGCAAAGCGTCATGCTTGCGTTGCGTAATGCCCCGGCGCAGACTTCATTTTGTTGTCTAAACTATTGTTCCGCCTCATTGTTCGCTGAGCTGATTTCGTAGATCGCAGTAATATTCTCTTCGAGTGTTTTGTGGGTAAGTAGACGCGAAGGCATTTCTTAGATTGTACAAACGACGGTTCAGTGAAGTGGATGAGCGATGCGACGGCGATCGGGATATGCGTCTTTGTCTACGCTCATTCTCGGCCAAATAATCCTCGGTTTCCCGGGGCCGCCGACCAGGCCGCGGTTGAGGCGCATGAATGGGAAAGCCGCAGATTCCCACATACAGGTACGGGCAGCGGAGATAAATGTGATCGGATTCACGACAATGATAGCAGAGTGGGCGGCGCTCAACAGTCCTCCAGACATCTTGTTCGGTGCTGATTGGTGCAAGTCGGGAGGAGGGGGGGGGGGGGGGCGGGTTTAGGGTTGGTTTGCGGTGGGCGTCGTAATGTATGCGTGAAGGGCCAAGAAGGAGGGCTGGATGGGCGAATCGGACCACGGTCGAAGGTCGCGACCTGTGGCGGCGATGGTGGAATCATCGACGTTCCCAGTGTCTGCTGCACTTCTTCACGGATAACGTCAGTGAGGAAAGCGATCTAAGGCCGTGCCCCTGGCAGCAGGACCTTCTGTAGCTCCTCGGGTACCACCTTGAGTATGGTTTCGCGCCAGGCGTCAGGGCTGATTCTCTCACATTGGAGTGATTTGATGTCTGTTTTGAGGAAGACGCTCGTACGGTACGGCACGGCGCGCGAGTCTAGGGTTTTCTCTATCGTGCTTGCTACGGTGATGAAACTTGCAACGGTGGTTGGGGTTCCGGACCAGTCCGGCGACCACATTTTTTCCCTTGTGAGGGTCGGGGCGTCGAAACAATCTAGTCATCTCCTCGACAAAGACGATCACTCACTCATTGGTGTTGTACCCGTGCTTGGACGAGCAGCTGCGCCCGATTCTCTTCACAAAACTCTGGAGAATGCTTGAATGAACTGGGACGTGAAGGCTTCCCACGTCGCAGAGGCACTCTCATGTATGTCAAGCCACGTACTTGCTACCTCTTCAAGCGAGAGGATGACGTGCCGCAACTTGGCATCGTTGTCCCACCTGTTGAACTGTGCGACACGCTCAAACGCTTGTTATCACGGTTGCGCATTTTCGCATGGAAACCCTTGGAAAATTGGAGGCTCTTTTGGTTACTGTAGAACTATGCCGATGTTGTTTCGGGAGTCGGCATGATGCTTTCCGCCGACTTGGTCCTCGTTCTTGCTGGGTTCGGGAGGCGTCCGAACTCCGGGTGTAAGCTTTCTGCCGGCGGCTACTTCGGTGAACCAGGGTGGTCTCCCTAGAAGGAGTGCTTCCAGGAGGGGTGCGGTACATGGACGGTGTCCATACTCCGCACCTTCACCGACGTACATTCTGCCCAGGCATCTACTTGCCCACGAAAAAATTCAAGGAGACAATATCTGCATATCTACGAAATCAGTTCAGCGAATGATGAGGCGGAACATCCGTTTATACCTAAAAATCAGACTTTGGAAGTAATCCGTTACTTTTTCAAGTAATTTTGTAATTGCTACGTTACTTTTATTCAGAAGTAATTTGTAATTTAATTTTGTTACAAAATATTTCTAACGGATTACTTTAATTACTCGTTACTTTTTTAAAAATATGAGCATAATACAGTAACCTGAGCAATACGAGCGGAACATTCAGCAGCATAAAGAGAGCAAGCTCAACAAAATAGAAAACATCAGGAAGGAGACAATAACCCAAAAAGAAAACATGATTTTGTTTCTCTCACTGGCCACTACAACCACTAGGAAAACGGGCAAGGCATGTACAAATACATGCCTTGCCATTTAGTGAGAACGCCTCTCACTAGGGAAGCTAAAACTCGGCCCTCAGTAAAACCCCTTCATGTTTTAAAAGTAGTGCGAGGTGGGTCAATGCAAGAGGCACCTGCACCGTGCAGCCCTTTAAAAGATAATGGCGGCACAGCGCTACACCGAGGTAGATTTCAGCCGCCATGTTCTTCCCAGAAGTGGCGCGCGGCACGTGTCTCGAGCATTTCTACAACAATGAATGGCGCCACTTTTCACAGGATAAAGGGGCTTTAGTCCTCAGCCGGAAACAGGCTGTTCCATAGGGAGCACTCAGATGACGTGGTCGTAAGTATAGAGTTGGTCGTGGTTTAAAGCCCTTAATGTTTTAAAACTAGCGCAAGGTGCGTTGGTTCAAGTGTGACGCGCAATGTGCAGCCCTTGGGGAGATTATGACGGCACAGGTCAGCACAAGAGCCACTAAATGAACTGCGCTTAAAGTATCAGCACTCTGTTCCCCGACATTGTTGTGGGCGCCACCATTTTGGTGCTTGTGCAGAGCAGACGCTACTGTCGATCGTCATGAATCAAAAGTGCGACTTCTTCTGCGTGAGATTAGGTGTTTGGAAGCTCATGTCATATTAGGGACCTTTAGCAGACCGTTGCCGTGCTCCGCATACCGCACTACCGGAGACTTTGAAGTATGCTCTTAAGCGCGCGCCCCGAGTTCACTGTATACCAACCGGACGCGCGTTTAAAAGCATGCTTCCCAGGTTCCGGTAGTGCGGTACGCGGAGGGCGGCAACGGTTTGCCAAAGGTCCTTTTTGCTTTGCTTTATCGCGAACTGTTGAAACATTTGTGGAGGACGGAAACGCGTTTCCTGTGATTTCAGATAAAACTCCAGATAACTGGCAACCATGATTTTAAGCCACAATATGGCCAAGTGTGGTTACTCTGAAGTGTAGCTTATTTAGTTGCACTAGGCAGCATTGAGCTCGATTTCAGACGCCATGTTCTTCCCAGAAGGGGCTCACGGCACGCGTCTCGAGCATTTCCACAACAATGAATGGCGCCACTTTTCCAAGCAAAAATGGGCTTTACGTGCGATCGGTTCACCCCGCGCCGTTCGATAATGATAATAGTAGCATTTTTTGCAACTCCGAGAGATGTTGGCGGTTGCAGAGACACCAGAGGTCCATAGACGCTTTGTAATCGCGCCAGTTTACATCCGCCATTTCTGTCCTTCTTTAGTGTTACCGAAATGCCGAGCCACTGAAGCGGTCGTTGATGAGCCTCCACAAAGGCCGCTGTAGGGGGCAAGGACGAAGTAGAACCTGGAATGGCAATAACCTCTCCTGTTGTGGTAAGGATCAAGTAAAGTAAACCGAAAGAAATAAAATAACAAAACTGAAGGTCGGTTATGGCAGCGCGCATTTACAGCTGCTGGAAAGCGCCTATAGAAAAAGAGCGGACATAACTCAAGCCCCGACCAGGGTGCCCTTAGCGGCAAACATATAATTTTCATCGGTAGGTCCTTTTTAGCCTCTGCGCCTCGATCAAGTTGGCTCAAATTTCGTTCCACGTAAAAAGCTGCGGGATTTGTAAGAACCTCAAATTCCGTCGTAATAATGACAGGCACAGTAGGCCTGTGCAGTTCGTCACATTCGCTTCTCGACAAGTAGGCGGCAACAGCCGCTAGGCGGCAACGAATAATAAGAAAGCCTCTACAGTGATGTCTCGTTGATATGGAAACCTCCGTTCCCCCCAAAAAAGCGTCCATACTGTGAGTTGTCTATTTTAACGATAAGAAGTGGATGTAATTTCCCGGTTTGTACTCAAAAATGGCGTCCATATAGCGGGGTATTCATATTAACGGTGTCCACATTAACGAGACATGACTGCATTACACAACTTCCAACTGCCCGATGGGGGTCACGTGGTTTATGGGCCGCGTTTGCAATACAAGCTACAGATGCCTAACGCGTTGGTCGTCCACGAGCGTCTTTGCCTTTACGCCTGCTTTCCTCCTCGCCACGCAATAACTCAGCGCGTGCGCACTTGCGACCAATCTCCCATGGAGGCGTCCGCCATTAAACTGAAACCCTCCCCACGGTTTGAGTTTGACCTTACGTACTATATAGGCTCTCTACGGGTAATAGGCGACAGATGCTACGCCGCCGCCATGCTCCTTTCCTATACCAAAGGCCTGCAGCGCCACAAAAGAAGTATAAAAAGAAATAATGGTAATTAAGGGCTAATGTAATATACAAGATGCATGACGATGTTGAAATAAAGCTTGGGGGCGAGGGTGCGGCTTGATGTTGCAGGTGATGAGGTCTGCTACACTTGCATCGGTTGCATGGTTGTTGTGGGCTTCGTCAGATCCGCTGCGAATTGGTTTTGAAATGATAAACTGACCTCAGGTTGTAAATGCACTGTTGTTTTTAGACATTGTTAATTCGAGGTGGCTTGTTGTTGAGGTCGTTACCGTTGGAATGAACTCACAGGGCATCCAACACTCACTACGACGGAGCCAACATAACCCAAGAATTTTCAAATTCCCTGCCCGTTACGATCTGGATGAGCATCGTACCGGCGTGCGGTCGTGTATCCCTACTGCGTGGTGCACGTTAAAGACCCCAGGTTAGCGGTTGTACCGCACTGGCTAAATTGCTCATCTACACCTGAGACACCAGACGCCCACTGAGGCCGACTAACTTTCGGCTGTATAAACATACACGCAGCAAATTGCTTTATAATGAATTTCCATTGCTAAGTCGTACTTTGACAACAATAGCTCGCCGCTGGCACAAACCTTCCTTTTATGTTGTCAATTAAAGAAGCATCATTTTTTTAATGTGAGAGTCCTCATCACAAAAGCAGCGCTAAGACTCTGCACAAGCATGCAAAAATCATGAGATCCTCGGGTGTTATTTAGCAATTTCTTTTTTTTTCACTGGCGACTCAGTTGCTGAAATTCTGAAACAAATGTTGGAAAGGTTGCTACGTGTGTCTGTTCGGTTGCTGTCATCGTCGTCTGCTTCGGAGTCGAATGTAATAGTCACATCTTGGTTAACAGCACTCGTTGCAGTTTGAGCGACGCTTCGATTTTGGGGTCCTTTCGCTTGCAGCTCTTTGCAGGATGGTTTCGATAAACGTGGGGGAACATTCGGAAACAAACGTGGAACAGCATTTGTTTTAATCGCTCTTGAACACTGACTTTCAAAACCGTCTGTTCATTGAATACCTGCGAGTAACGACGATTGAAGTCGTTAGGCTGAAACCGCACAATTAATCCAGAGTGTTGTATGTGAGCGTGAGCTTTTTTAAAGGATTGTGTTTTGCCATCATGTTGTCCTAGCGTGCATCAAAACGTTTGTTCCCAAAGGTACTACAAAAAGAAAGAAGCGAAATCCATGGGTGACGCACAATATTTTATATCGGAAACGCAGAGAAAAATACCAACCATGTTTAAAGGTTACGCTTTTTCCCTTCGTCAACAACAACGTATCCTCGTACGTGCATCTAGGTATTGTTTTTTTATATAACTATGTCCAACTTTCTTAATCAAAATCCGAGGAAATTCTACCAATATTTAACCATAAAACATCAGGCTAATAAATAACTCAATCACGATAGGCGCGCGCTCAATGACGAACTGAGTATCTCATGCGAAAGCAACCCCTTTTTTCTTCAATGTACACTTTTGATAACACTGTGCAACTAACATTTGGTTCTGACATGCATTGTCAAATTAGAAACTTGGTGGCGACTTTAGCTGGCATTTTTAAAAGTTTAATTCGATTGGACGCTAAAAGTCATGCGGACCATAGCGCGTTTTTACAAATTATGCATAACAGTGCTCAAAGTTTCTTTACGATATATACTCTTGTAGTTTAAGGAATGGAGAAGTGCCAGAAGATTCGAAAGTGGCTAGTGTAGTCAAAGCAACGGTGATAAAATATTGCCTCTAACTACAGACCTGTGTCTCTCTTGAATCCAGCAAGGTTCTTGAACATTTTATTTTTAAACCCGTCGTAACTTTGTTTTGGAAACTGCAGCACTTTTGTCAAAAGACCAGCATGTTTTCTAACACGAGTTTTCAACAGTGACACAGCTTCTTTACACCTCCATGAATTTGCTACCATAGTGGGTAATGATGGTCAGGTGGATGTTATTTTTTCGGACTTTGCGAAGGCTTGATTGAGATTTATTTTAACTATTATTTGTCAACAAAAAGTGCTTCCCAAGCGCATATGTTTTACGTTTATTAATATTTTTCTTTATTGATTATTACGCTCGTTAGCCGCATTGGCGCTGCAAGCGGGAAAGGTAAGGGCGCCGTGCTGCGTTCCGAAACCCCTATTCAATCAGACGCCTTCAACAACCTTGTTGCGTTTGGGTCCCCCGATTTCTTAGGGGAACCCAAACGTTGGGTCCCCCTATTCTAAAACTCTCTATTCTCTCGCATCGTAAAGTTCTGTATAGATTTAGCCAGGTACAAGAAAATGACTGTTTATTACGGTAAATTGACTCTTACCTCACAGACCTTCAGCAGTATGAGACTGTTGGTACTCGGTCCTTTGCTTTTTCCAGCGCTTATTGATGACTCGTGTTTTGTTTTTACTGAAAATTATATTTTGTCATCTGAAGTATCCTGTTTTGCGGATGAGGAATGCTCGAATGGTAGTTTGTGCTAGGCATTGATCTGGTGCCATAATTGGTAACTGAATTTAAATACTCATAAATGCGTTCAAATAACACTAACACTAATGAGGTCTCCACTTGTGTTTCAATATGTTATAAAATTAGTTCCTTTAGAAATAGTCACTTCATATAAGTATAGTAGGCTGTACTATACTCGTATGAAGGGACTATTTATACGAATAAGTATGAATGACTGTTTCACTATGTTGCAGAATCGAAGCGTGATGCTTACTCTTCGTTCATTCGTCCAGTATTTGAATATGCAGATATTTTATGAGTCCCTCATTCTAAGACATCTATTAACTCACTGGAAGGCGTTCAGAAAAAGACACTTCGATTTATTTATAACCCATTGGGCAGGGAAACATTCATGTCACCCTTGTATGTCTCATCCGGATTACCACAGTTATTCCGTCGAAGGAAAGTCAAGTGCTTGAAGTTTTTGTATAATCTAAAACACGATGAGATTTGGTTAAATTTGGACGATCATTTTAATCTGAAACGCAATGACGGCAGTTACATCAGGCGGAAACACAAAAATTTCCTCCGCCAGCTTCATTATGAAAAAAAAAAATCAACATTTTTTTTTAATTTTTTGTGATTGAAATAATTTGTTTTAAATTTTGACAAGCCTCGCTACATATGATTGTTTCGCTAGAGCCTTAGCCGATTGTGTGTATAAGTAAACCTTCACGAAATAATCGATAGTTTTGCATAATTTATAATATGAAATTTTCTATTGAATATTTTTACAATGAAAAATTTACAACGCAGCTGTACATGCAACCATATGGCTTGGCCCTCAAGAGGGGACCGGCAATATTCCTGGAATGAATAATTAAATAAATCTATTTCAGGCGCACAGTATCCTTTGAAGCCGAAAAGAAGTGGCGTTTCTCTCGACTTTTCGACGTTTGTGAGACGTACCCGCTACGACAGCCGAGAGCGTACCAGGTCGGCATGCTGCTCATTGATTGGCGAGCCTACGTTGAGCCACCGATGGCCAGAGCCAAAACACGAGGGCCTACAACAACCACGAGAGACAGCCGAGATTCGATCTAAGGGCGACTACAGCGACACCTCTCCCTTACTCTACATCATGGAGCCATGCCGGGAAAAAAGTTTCCAAATTGATACTCCCTTGTAACGTTGTTTACAACTATGCTGTTGAAACCGAAGCTCCTAAATTAGATTTTTTAAAGCTTATAGACTAATTGCAAATTTATTAATGCACGTCTTTCCTGAATGCAACACGTACCACTGTCAATCGCAAAATCACGTCGTGGGGTCTATTGCAATTTTATTTTCCGTGTCTCTGCATTTCACGTTTTATCAGCATCCTTTTATCTTGATTTGAAAACTGGCATCCCTAATCACGTTCTTCATGTACAACGACACTGTATCAACACGCCAGTATCCCGCAGCGTGTGACATGGTCCCCTCATGTGCGCAGAAACGCAATATGTCTTCGAATTCGAGTCCAAATAATGCCACGCCGAGTGAAAGGGTGGGATAATTCTTCGAGCTTGTACATATCTGAAAAAAATCAAGGTTTACTGAAGCGGCACGCATTTACGCTCAAAGTGATGCTATGCAAAAGCAAAACTTAGAACTACCAATTTGGTTTCTGTTTTAATACCTTTTATACCCAGAAGGTGCCTTATCAACGATTCATTTGCACTTTTCTATCCGAGAGTGGGCACTGGCACTACATACGTATGTTCTCTTGATTTTTAATGGCAAATGAAGGCCTTGTGGTACCGCAAATCTTGAAAAGTAATCTTGGTGCAGACTACATTTCATGTGTGACGCGGTTTCATTTAAATGTCAGGTCGGTAAAAAACAAAGCTGTCGAACTCGAGTTGCTTTTGGACTAATTAGGTTTTTAATTTGGAAGTAATAATTCTTAGTGAAATATGGTACACGAAAGAAACTGATATACTTAGACTGCTTTCGTACCGTTCTTTTCATGTAAATGGCACTGAAAAATGCGGTGGTAGTTTTTTGTGAATTAGAAATTATGTTCTTTGTGAATTAGAAAGTGATTACAGTGTTATCACTCCGGATTACGAAATGCTGTGTATACGTAATAATAAGCATATTTTTGCAGCGGTTTACAGACCACCAAACGGCAACGTTGAGTCGTTTTTTTAATCTTTTTTGGTTTTTGTTAATAAAGAAAAGTGCGTCGTAATATGGGGTGGGGATTTCAACATCGATATGAGTGCTGATACCGCTGTTAAGAGGACTTTAGAATCGCTACTCAGTGCTAATGGCTGTGCAAAAGTTATCAATAGACCTACACTTGTTAATCTTTTATCTGAAACGCTAATAGGTTTGTTCATTTCGAATAGCCCTGTTGAATCCGGTGTCATTGGTTGCGATCTGAGTGACCACGTCCCTATATTTATTTCTCTTAAAAACGTCCCGAAAACGTTCTGCAAAGCGAAGCGGACACTGATTTAAAAAATAACTTTAGATCGACTAGACGCTTTCGAGATCGCGGTCTCATAGACAAATAGGAATAGTATACTGTTCGAACTAATGCCGATGGTGCATACAAACACTTTTTTGCGTTTTTCCTTGTTTTGTATAAGACATACTTTCCTTTCAGACTTATAAAAAACAAATAAACTCGTAAGAAAACCTTGGATAACTCCAGAGCTACTTTGTAAAATTAACACAAAAAACGTCTTATATGGTAAATTCGTAAAGTCAAGTTACCAGAATGATCTATAAATATTCAAAAACTATCGCAACAACTTATCGAAAAAACTACGGCGTGCGAGACAGTGTTATCATTTCGATATGTTAAAAGCCGCACAGGGTCGTGTAGACGTCATGTGGAAATGGCTAAACTCTCTTTATCATCGGGATCGCCCATCCAGTTCTATTAAAAAAAAAATATGCATAACGGCACTGAACTTACTGGTTGCTCATTGGCAAATGATTTCAACGAACGTTTTGTAAATATTTCAAGTACGTCTGCAACATATATTGCTACGGTTTTTAGCGATAAAAAACCGTAACACGATATTTTTAGAACCTGGGTTGAACTAGAAGTGTTGATTGTATTTTTCAGCTTAAAAATAGTGGAAACCGTGACGTCGATGCTATTCAGATAAGGCCCGTAAAGCACGTGATTCATTCGCTAGCACCTGTGACAACTCACATATTTAATAGTTATCTTGCCAGTAGGAGTATTTCTAAGCGAATGCAGATTGCTGAAGTCTCAGTATTGCATAAAAAAGGAAGCGTAAGATGAAATGGGAAATTACAGACCCACCTCAATATTGCCAGTGTTTTAGAAGGCACTTCAAAAAGTCATTCATACCCGATTGACTAACTTTTCTCATAAGTATGACTTGGTAACAACGTTGCAGTACGGTTTTAGAAAACACGGGTCTACTGAATCTGCCCTACTTGTTCAAAAAGAATTCATTTTGCGAAGCTTTGAAAGCAAGATTATGGCCCTTGGAATATTCCTAGACTTTACTAAGGCTTTCGACTGTCTCAATCATCAAGTTCTACTACGCTTTGCAGTCAATACGGTCGTATCTGGGGCATCCGATGCAACATGTCAGTATTCATGAAAACTCCTCCCATAAAACCTCTTCTTTCCGGTGTACCACAGGGTAGTATTTTGGGTACTTTCCTTTTTAATATATATGTTAATGATATCACCAATATTAATACAAATGCGAAATTTGTCAACTACGCTGACGACACAAGTATACTCTTTACTGCGAATAATGCTGATACCTTAATTGATATGGCAAACGTGACATTGTCTAGATTAGAAATATAGAATAAGAACAACGCGTTGCAAATAAATGTGAAGAAAGCAAAAACCGTCCTCTTTCGCCCTAAAAATAAACTTGTAAACATAACGAAATACTTAAATTTAAATTCTAGCAAAATTGAAATGGCGAACTCTTTTGAGCTCTTAGGTGTTACCTTCCCTGAGAATATGTCGTGGAAAAATCATATAAACTACCTTTTCGTAAGCTATCCCGGACTGTGGGCATGTTAAATCGTCAATTGTTATATTTTGCCAGGAAACGTGAAATTATTATTATATAAATCTCTATTCTAGCTCACACTTAATTTACTGCCACTTTGTTTAGGGTACAATGACTTTTACTAAGAAAAGTTGCATGCGTTGCAAAAGAAACCACTTAGAGCTATAGGAGATGTCCCTTTTGACTTTCATGCAGCCAGCTTATCAAAAAAATGTAATATCATAAATGTTCACACATTATATGATTACAGGCATGCCACTAGGCTAAAAGTAGAGCAAGTTAGAAATACGAACTTCTTTTTTATAAATCTTGCACAAATCTCGAAACCCATTCATAGTTACCTTACCCGCGGAGCTGATTGTTGGGAGGTGGTCACACCGAGAACAAACTATGGCACACAATCGCTGAAATACGCTGTTCCTAAATGATTTAATCTGTATTTAGCTAAAGGTATTGATTGGGACAAGTTATCGTTGAGAGAAGTGAGGTCACCCTTTTTTCACTGATAATTAGTGTAGTTGCTCTCTTTACTTCTTATTCTATAAGTTCTTATTACTATGAGCTTATTATTTTTTGCCTTTCATGCTTACAATGTAAAAATTGTGATAATCTAAAGTCTTGTGCTTATAATTTTGTGATAGCGATCGTCTTCTGTACATTTGTGTTTCTCTTTTTCTTGCTGTATTATTTCCTCACTCTGATGATGCTGCTGCAGGCGGTCAGGAACCCGTCAAGCTCTACCTCACAGTTTTTTTTTTTTCCTGATCGCTACCATCACCTTATGGTGGAAATAAACACTAATATTTCACGTAGAAAAAAACAAAACAAAACAGAAAAATGTCGCAAAGAAACGCGACGTTCATTTTCCCGCAAAATTTAACAGGAAAATTATTTCCGCGCAAAGTCTATTTCTACGCTGAATGTGTGGAGAAAAGTTACGCCACGTGGTGTCAATCTCCCTGCTACATTTAGCGAAGAAATCGGCGTGACTTGAGAAGGTCATGTTACCTCAAGTCACGTGGCGTCAAATTCGAGACTGGCCACGTGGTGAGTCCCGTGCATCTCATTATCTCTCGAAGCCAATCAGACTTCAGAATTTGAATGATAAGAACACCCAAGGACCAATCACGAAGCCAGGAGCGCAAACGTGATAAGCCCTGAGAATACGTGGTACAAATTGTTTTAATTTCGACCGCAGCCAACTCTTGGACACAATGGAGCCAATCAAACCGCGTGCAAATTGCATCGTCATGGCGCTCGTTCTCTTAGTGGGTATCTTATCACCTGCTGAACCAATCAAGCAAAAGCAAAGAAAGCAGGGTCCCAATCATTGTGCATGATTGGTTTAATCGGTCACAGCATACGCACAAATATAGTGAACGCCGGACCATGAACTTTTGGCGCTGCTTAGATCGGCTGCTTGAACCGTAGCGTCAAAATTAACCCTTGGCTTAGTTGGATAATTGGGCGTTGGACGTCGTTGTTGGACAGTTAATAGTTGGACGCCGTGATAATAACTTGCGTAAAGTCAATGAATGAATGTCATAAACAATACACAGTCCCATATTGCACATAAATACATCGACTGCAGTCTCAACGTCGTGCACGAGATTCTATGCTCATGTGGGAGAGTGTATGTTGGCCAATCTGGCAGCTGCAGTAATGTAAGACAGCGAGAGCATGAGCTTTGTCTACAATCATAACCATCAGGACACCTAATCATACAAGTCAAATACTGTTACTGTTCCCCTAAGTTTGACCAGACTAAGGTCGTCAATCGCTTTTATGGCAAAACAGCCAGAGAGGCCTACGAGGGAAAATTTCACCATAGAGCTTAGCACAACGTATGTAGAACTATCCCAGAAAATGATGCGGTATCTCATTTTTTTTTTCACGTAGGTCCTTTTTTTGCTTTTATCTTCTTGGTGATTAATAATGGTTTCTTTCATTCAAATATTTTTTTAAAGTGTATTATTTTGTTTAGCAATGTATTTTCGATCCAATATTCTTCATATTCTTATTTTAATCAAATGATATCTCACTCGCTTCTTTTATTTTAGTTTTCATACATTTACAACCAGTTGACAGTACCGCTTCTACTTTATGTAACTTC
Source organism: Ixodes persulcatus (assembly GCA_013358835.2). Taxonomy (NCBI): domain Eukaryota; kingdom Metazoa; phylum Arthropoda; class Arachnida; order Ixodida; family Ixodidae; genus Ixodes; species Ixodes persulcatus. The sequence goes on from JABSTQ010010203.1 coordinate 137,032, forward strand.
GTCTTGTCTTTATCTGTTGCCTAATTATTCTCACGATCATAGCATCACCCGTGAGACGGAGTAAATTGCTCGGAACAAGAGCAAAAGGAGAACTAGTCCGTATTAGAACTGTTCCGTTCCCCCTTGCCTTCGCTCCTTACCATGTATTCTCAAATTCAGCACCAACTCGCCCAAAAGTCAGCACTAAGGATATTTGAGCTTCTGCTCGCTTAGTCGGCCGGGCTTCTCGGGAAACAAGTAGGAGCAAGAAGATATTAGCGCATGACATAATAACTCGAACAGGCAAAAACCGCGCAACGTCCCGTATGTTTAATATGTGCGCCTAAGGGCGAATTGGTGAAGTTTTATGGACGACTTTGTGATTGACAGCGGTGGCAAGAGCCGTCAGAAGTTTTTTTTTTTTTTTTTTTTATCCGGGCCAAATAAAGTGTATTTAAAGTAAAGTTTCGTTATTCTGTCAAGAAGTCTTCTTTTTTTTTATAAAAAAAGCAAAGCAAAAAAAAAAAAAAAAAGAAGACGCTCCGAGTCGGCAGAAGTAAATAAATTAATAGAAAACTTATCGCGACACTTGCCTCCCAGCGGCCTGTGGCGGCGGAACCAGCGAATCGGTTATCCAGCCCTCACGCGAGCGTCCCATCAGCCCGATTCGGAGATCGACGTTCGGGCTATCGGAACAACGGAACCAGTGGGAAGCTTATTTGTCCCATTTGAAGCAGCTGCCGAAACCCTGTGTCGTCTGCTAGCTGTTCTCACTGGTCAGGTTGGTGTTTCTGTGTTTGTTTGTGTTTGGTACCACATCAGTGCGTTCAATTGGACCGAGTCCGTGTGTGTCACTGGCGTTACCCCGAGAAGCGTCGTTTTGTAAGCCTAACGAGCGATACGCGCTCTCCGAAAGGCCGACAAAATGTTGAAGCTGGATGACGTGACAAAGGTAGAGTTGATTAGAAATCAGGACGATAACATTTATAAGTCACGTGTTAGTCGTACCCTTCGGCAGCCGTTCCATCTCAGAACAAGATACGCCAAGTGTCGATTCGTGCCAACAAAAGCCCGTTGGCGGATTCGTGTCGAGCAATTTTGACTGACGCAGTATTGTGGTCATTTTAAGCCTACATTTTCGTTACGTTGGGGAGCAAATAAATGCATATTTAAACTCATTATTCCTATCGTTTTCTCATTTTTAGATCCCAAAATGGTGCAACTGAACCCTGACCTGAATTGCTGCTTCGATTACACTGATCGCATATGTACCGATCAGGGGAAGAAGAAAACAATGTGGAGCAGAGCGCGCTAGACCACGCTGGACTCAGCTTAGTCTGGCTTTGCTCAGCGAGGCGGCGCCTGCGGGGCGCGGCTTAGTGGACGATCTTGGCCCGATCGCGTTCGGAGCCTGAATCGAGGACGATTCGAAGGGCTATGGCCACGATGCGTGCCAGTCTCAGGCGCTGCAGCCATGAACCTAACTCGCAGCCAGTCGCTTCGCTCCAACCCTCTAACTAATGAATTGACCATAGTACGTCACGGAGATAAAGTGTTTTGCTTATAACTCATAAAATAATTCTTATTTACAGCAAAACGTTTTTCCTCTGTATTCCTACGTTTGATGAGCTCCATCTCAGCGCAAAGTTAAAGCGAAATAAAAAAAAAAAAAAAAAAACATTAGAGGGCTTTCTTTATGGCTACAGTGTTCTAGAGAGTTGTAGTGGCAAGAGCGGCGGCCACCGCGTGAAGATTTTGCGCGTAGACGACACCGTAGCGCTGCTGTTCTGTGCCCTAGGAACTGTGGCAAGAGGCTTGAATAAAGAAGAACGAAGCGCCGGCGACACACGCGCTTCATGTCTAGAGCCCAGCGGACCCTCGTCTCGTCCTTCCTAGCTCGTCGCCCGTCGAGGCAGACCAAGTTCTAGGCTGTATAAACATCCACACAGCCCAATTTCTTTTTTTTAGATTATCCTAGATATTTCTACTGGAACGTGCCCCCGTCAGCCTCGTCGTCGGCGTTGCTCGGCGTGTACTACTGTCATTCGACTGGAGCTTTTCGCGACGCAGAACAAGTGCTAATGTGAAGAATTGTAGATTTTCCTTTAAACTAAGGCCTCTAATGTGTGTGCTATCCTCTAATTTTATTATTCGCGTGTTTTTGATGGAGATCATTTGATTAATATCGACCCCCCCCCCCCCCTTCTCAGTACTGACAGGACGTTCAGCAACGCCATCACTTGGGCTGCACGCTTAATAGCTACGAAAGAAACCACGCGATACTGATATAAGAAGGAAAAATAGACAAATAAATCTCAATAAATCTCTCACTTTTTTAATGGTGAGAGGAACAATAAACTGGTGTATTGTTTTTGTCATCGTGTTGCTGATACGGGGAACAGCGTTTGTAAGGGAGCGGCGAAGGTGCCACTGCAACTGGCGAACATATAAAAAATTGTTTTGTGAAAGGCAGTCCATGAAGAAAAAAATTCCTCGATTGGGCGTACATAAAGCATTAAGATACGATATGAACACAAACTTCAACAACCGCTAATATGAAAAAAAAAATGTATTCTCAACTCACTGCTTTATGACTTCTCAAATGTGGTAATGCACTTCATCGACGTACACAGAGAGCACATGACAGATGTCCAGCAACATAGTACGCAAAAAGGCTACAAAATAATCATAATATATTGCGGCATAGAATCCTAACCTCTTCGCCATTGACGATGTACACATAGTCCTGAAAAATAAGGCGCGGTTCAAAATGTCTTCTTGCACACCGCTGACGTCTCGGCTAGGCGTTTATCTTCTCCATAAAGATTTTTTTCCCCACTGTAGTCTGCGCGACTCCTCCTTTGGCGCACGAAACAGCGACGGCTTACGATCGCTGGTGGCAGCCCTTGTTGACAGGGTAGCCCGACTTGCATCCTGGCGCGAAGCAGTGTGTGCGTCCGTCTTTTTCCTTGCATTTATGACCGAGACGGCAACGGAACGGGGAAGACTCCCCACCACTACACCGCAAAGAAAAGTGCTACGGTGCTACGCTTCGAGAGAAGCGTACCGCCTCAGCTTCGTCGTCTTCTTCGCTCATCGCACATCTTCCATCCGCCACAAATTCTCCTAGGGCACGGAACTCCAGCGCCACTCGCGGCATCTACGTTTACCGTCTTCACGCGGCCCATTGTAAGCGGGCGCCGCTCTTGCCACTACACCCTCTAGAACACTGTATTTATGGCTGAGACCGCACAGCGGCCATCTTAAAGAAGCTTCAAATTCAACCCCTAGATGGCGGCACAGATCCGTGTTGCCGATAAACTGTAGCATGGCTTGTGGCACCGATGTTCCTCTTCCGCTCTTAATTCCTTCCTCTCTGGTAGCCCCATGTGCTATGTGCAGGTTTCACATTCACCCCGTGCTGTCCCCGCGTCATGATGTGCCAGCGCTGGCCAGTTTGGTCGGCTGCATGCTAAGCACTCCAAGCTAGCACAGCCAGCGCATCTATCGCCAATCTGGGTGAGTTCTAGTTCCTGCATGGGGAGCTAAATTTAGCTGCACGAGAATGGTACTCAATAAATCCTGCGGATATTCCATCTTTGGAAAGGCGTTCTTGTTGTTTTGCGATGCCTAATGCACCTTTTGCAATGTTTAACCATTGGAAAACGTGTTTCGCACTTTTCTCGAAGTTGAGCAATGCTTAATCTTAAGACCGGCATCTTTTGCAAGGCACGGGTTGACAAGGAGATCTGCTAGAAAGATAGAGACGCTAGGCGCTTAATATATTTATCAATAGGATAAAAAAGTGAGAAGTGGCTGGACGTAACTGAATACTTTTTTTGCAGGGCGGTGCTGCATATTGTTTAATTCAAATTACCGAGATAAAATGTGCGCCTACATGAAACAGCATTCATTGAGGTGACGACAAAAACACTAGCGAGTTATTAAGGTAGCTTAATGTCAAAATAAGACCGTTTTCCCGTTCATCTCCTCATTGCTCGTTGACTTACCAGAGATGCCTCCCGCATTGAAGGTGAAACGACTAACTGTACTGTTTGCATTGCCGAGTTAAGCTGTTTTCCTTTTAAGTTTTATGATGTGTCCACTCGGCTTTTGGGGTATTTTCGTTAATGCATAACAAACGAAAGTGTGATGTTGAAAAGTTTACAACTACCTTAATAAAGTTTCGAATGGTGCTAAACAATAATTTGTAGTTAAAATTAGTGGAATCCTTTCTGCCTGTATTAAGGTTAAGCAACAAAAGGCCCAACTCGTTCAGTTCACGCTTTGTTTTTCGAAGCTGTAAGGCCGCCACCTCATTGGCGGCGACAATAAGATGACGTAACAATGTCGCGCCTTTCAAAAACCGTAGACTGTTTGGTTCGGGAACTCACTTTCCAGGTGATGGTCTCGTTGGTCTCGTACATTGCGGCAGAGTTGTTAGGCGTGTGAATGGCACGCATCACACGAACGTCAGGAATAAGTTCGAACTTGACGGAGGCACTCGTACGGCACAACTGCGTTTTAGAAAGGTCGTCGATAGTAACTCACCAGGACACGAGCAACACCCTTCGTTGAACTCTATTTAAGAAGAGTTTGGCGCATGCGCGGGGCCTCTTCACCCAGCGGCAAATGCTGAAACTGTGGTTGGTGTCCGTAAGGGAAGATGCGCTACCTCATATCTCTCTCACGACTTCCCTGAGTCTCGGAGAAGGCAGAATAGACCCTTTTCGAAACTTCTAAATGATGCATAGATTATGCGCGGTCCCATTAGTTGGTCATGCACTGTGAACACCCAATGGACACGAACGCTTCGTCAGGATTCGTAATGTACTCGAATTGAAACGCATTCCACAAGAGTGCTGCGCCAGTGCTCGGGGGGAACTCGGAACCCATCATTGGCTTCCCGCTGGAAGTGATGAGACAAACTAATGGAGGCTGCGCATATTCTATGCACCATTTCAAAATTTCGGAAATGGTCTATGGGTAGCAGAACCTTCTTCCAATGGCACTTGGAGCTTTCCCCACTTGGTGTCGTCTTTATGTGAAGAAATCTCAATTGAAAACGACAACCGTCGAAATCGTTTCAACCTCCTCATGTGGATAAAAGCATGCTTTCGCGCATTGAAGTTGCGATTTTGTGGAAAGTATAAAAATGATAGATTGTTTGCTTTCTATTCGTGCAGCGAAATTATGCATCCGTTGGCGTTTCTCAAGGAAGGATGCGTTGTCCGTCGTTGTGGGAATATAAAAATTAAAATTTTGTTTGTTGTCACATCGCACAATGACAAAGTTCACAAAAAAAATCTAAAAGAAAAAATATCATCGCACTGCGCGCGAAATGCGATGCGCCAGAAGCTGCTGTAGGTATTTTCCGTGAACGTTTGTACCAACAAGCAATAATATAGGGAGCATTCACTGGCTGTCATAGCTGTGTGCACGATGTTTGAGCTCGTGCTGACGGCGTGCTTACACAGTTATTTGGCAACGTACATTCCACACATTCAAGATTGTCGGTCTTAGCAGCCTATAGACCTTTCCAATGTTTATAAAATCACAGTCCAGCGTGCGATCTTCACAGCCCAGCACGTGCGTGTTCGTCGCTTCGGAAAGCGAGCAAAGCACGCGCCACACGCACAAACGCTCAAAATGGCACCGGCCACAAGCTCGTTTTTGGAAAGGTCTATAAATGTGAGCCCGTTCTGGAAATGAGCTGAACGGCGCCCTTAAATATGATATCCAGTGAATACCCCGTATTATCATTAAATTACACTTGCACCTGCGCGTCCAAGCATTGGCTTCAAGCAACAAAAGCGTAGCCTAAGGTTTTGACTGCTTAAAGGGCAACTCCGCACAATTCCGTAAACTTCGGGATAATCGGTGATGTCACATAAAGAAGCACTAATAAAAGGCACTACGTGACTTCCTTGGCAAAAAATGGGACATATATATTGTAAGATCTTAAACATGAGCTGAAATCGAAACCGAAACTTCGGCTCCGTCCAGCAACACTCGCTTCGTGCCGCCAAAAGCGTGGTTATCACGTGGCAGGAGAGATGTCACGCAGTGGCGTACGCACGATTTCATTTCGGGGTGGGCCGGACCAACCCCCCGTTGGTCCGCCCCCCCCCCCCCCCCCCCCCCCCCCGAAATGATAAGGGGTAAAGGGGGAAAGGGGTAAAGAGGACAAAATAAAAAGAGAAAAGAAAGTACAAGAGGATATAAAAGCATTTTCATTTTTTTTTCTAATAAGTACGTATTCTTCTATTAAATAATTGAAATAAAGTTGTCATACTGGTTTTGGGATGATTATGATTCATAAAAATGGTGCCCCGGAAATTCCTCACCAGGAAGGCATTTGCACTTTACTTTTTTTATTTACAAGTCACGTCAACAGAAGGCACCGGAGTTAGCAGAAAACAAGAATCATAAAAACAGAAATTGACCGCATCTAATAATTGGGGTTGTTCCACGTGGTGAATGATGTTGATTGGGGCGAAGCTCTGGCGGTGCTTGTCTTCGTAGACGCTGGGCCGCAGCATGCCGAGCCTTTCGTTCGTTTTCATCCATGTCAGAAAGAGAATGTGTGGTATGGAATGTGGTTATATACGCATTTGAGAATTTGACCGCAGTGCCCTCTCGTCTATAAACGTTGAGCCAATGCATACAAAGTTTAACGCGATTATATACGCATTTGACCGCAGCGCCCTCTCCTGTATAGACGTTGAGCGGCTACATGCAACGTTTCATCCATGACATCCCCAGCTCTTGAGCTACTACCACATCTCAGAGCCCCCTACTCGTCCCGCAGTCGTGGCCTAGTGGTTACGGCGATGGACTAGAAATCCATTGGGGTCTCCCCGCACAGGTTCGAATTCTGTCAACTGCGGAAACGTAGTTGTTTTGTTTTAGATGCGGAGCATCTCTTGCTCGGGTCTATGTCCCGCGTCCGCGATGTAGTCGGCACTCGAACTACGCACGCGCAACTCTCCTCCTTCCCTCTCTCCAACAGCTGCGCGTTACTCTCTCCGCTCTCTCTCTCTACCAGCTGTGTGCACTGCGCGTGCGTTCGCTTCTCCTCACACCGCGCGCACGCGCAACTCTCCTCCTCTAGTCTCCTCTCCTTCAAGTGTGAAAAAAAAAAATAAACGGCGAGCGGCGAGCGTTCCAAGTTTCTCTGCCGCGAGCCGCGACGAAGGCTCGCGTAGGGGGTAACGCTAGGGCAGTCGGTGGCACCATCTCTCGACGTCAGCACGCAACTGACTCTTTCCTCGGAACCAACACGATGCTCCGCATCACCCCATGGTTCCCCTCGGGAAGATGGTTTAATTTTTTTTCTCCTTAATTTCATCACTTTTTCATTTTTTTTCTATCGTTTTTTTATTGCCCTACACGAGCACGTGAGCACGTGAGCTCACGAGCAGGAGCACGAGCACCGGACGCCGGACGCCATACAGACATACGGACATGGCTAGCCCCTAAGGAGCTTCGCCTCTAATATGTTATAAAGCACGACTCGAATGCACGAAGCCTCCAGTCATCGGGGCTGATGAAACAGTGATGCATAAGTATAGAAACACGGAACACCTTAATGGATAGACGATAAACACTGAAAAGCTGCTCCACCATAAATTACTCCCCATCTTGACCAGATCTAACCAACAAAATCACACGTGATTTGTTCGTTGGTGTCGATTTCTAAGGTTTCCGAAGTCCGTTCACAAAGGAAGGTCAATGAAGTCACACAACGCAACAAAGGAACGATGGAAGGTGGTTTACTCGCATATTGCACTTGGCTCTCGTCCTGAGGCAGCAGGTCGCACACTCGCGCCCCTATCTCGCGCGGTTCTCAAACTGCCGATGACAACTTCCGTACTCAAACCTTGGAACCGCAAAGCCCGCGTTTTAGGCGCCTATATTCACTTTGTTAAGAGTTTCCCAGCCATTCGAGGAGCCAATCAGGTATCGCTCTTTTCAGACCAATGGGAGCCACGCGGTACAAAAAAAAAAAAAAAACATATATAATACGAAATCCAATTAAGAAAGGACACGTACACATACCCACGAAAGCTCCCATAAGCCTTCGCCCTAACTGTCGACCGTCAGCCGGACACCGCTTTCAGGAAAACAAACCGTCGTCGGGGTGCAAGAACAGACCGACGCTTCTTCTCAAAATAAAAGAGGCTACAAAACATCGAGGGGCCCCGCTGCGCTCGAGCGAGGCACAGCGCATGGTACGCACCCAGAGCGGGGCTCCTCGAGGAACAATAAGACAGGGGGAAAAGGGGCCGCTCCATGGCGACGACAAACCAGCCCCGGCGACTCCGCGCAATCGGGGCACTCACGAAGCAATAAAAGTAGAAGCAAACAAATATATTTTCTTTCCTGAGTAACGCTACACAGCGCAGATTACCTCACAATTTATTTAACAAATGAGATATGCTGCCGATCATAGTATATATATACATATATATATGTGTGTGTGTGTGAATCCCTCAGTGCCGGCTACTCCGTGGCGACCGTTATATAAAACTATAATTGGAAGAGAAGAAAACGCAAAAGCAACAACACAGCCATGCACAAAAAGCAGATTGCGGAGGCCGCGGCTTACACGCCCGATCGCGCAACCCGCAGTCCTTGGTTACGTTTATCGCGATCTGTAAGGTCCCCACAAGCTGGACCTTCCTAATTAAATGTTTGATGTTTTTGTCGTTGTTTCTTCTTACTAAAGGTTGTGTTGTATCGCTTCAGACGCGTGGAAATTCAGCAAAGTGTTAAATATTAAGTGGGATGCTTCCATAATTTTAGTGCACGTGGTTTGTAGAAACTTTGGCCCTACATATTTTTGGTATATCGCAAAATCCATGGCTTTCGTAGAGCGTTGAATCCTGATCGGCGATAATGGTTTACTAACAAATTAATCCGACTGACCGATACCATTTAATAGACTAATCAATCAATAAATTCGTTAATTAATTATTTCCCAGTCATATTACAATTTTTATTATTTTTACTATGTCATAAATGGTATATTGCATTCCCTTCCTTTTTTATTTCCTCTTTCTTAGAACTTCCCCGCGAAGTTGGCTCCGCTCTTTAAAAAAAATACACAGCACCGCATTGATATTGATGAACCCGAGAGTCAGTGACCTCGCCCACTCCCCCCCCCCCCCCCCGGCTCAGAAAATTTGGGGGGCGGGGGGGGGGGGCCGCGGCCCCTTCGCCCCCCCCCCCCTTGTGTACGCCACTGATGTCACGTGATCTACTACGCAACGACGGGCGGACTTGGGGCTGGCCGGCGAGCCACTGTTGGGACGGGCGTGTGCCTGGCGCAAGTGTCGTCTGCACCGCTCTCTGCACAACGTTTGATGTCTGCCATTCGACGACGTTTGCACAACTGCGACATTAGTCTGCGCATGTAATGTGAATTGGACTCCCAGGCACAATAATCACAAATGGTGACACGATGACGGTGGTTGTGATGCTGGAGACGACGGGACGGCCGGGTGGTTCCCAAGAAATGCGCTGCTCAGGCGCAGTACGCCAGCCACATAGACACCTTGCACTGTGCGCCGAGAGGAAACGTTGATGATGGCTGCAAAATGGCGATTTCGGCAAAATGTCGCGTTGCAGAGATTACCGGAGCGTTTAAGAGACACTTAGACAGAACTCTAAGTCATAATATGTGATGTGTGGTCTTCCTATGTGATACCGAAGAAGACTGCCTTATTTGTTTTTTAAGAACAAAAATTAAGCGGAGTTGCCCTTTAACGGGGCGATAAAACTAATTTTGGTTTGGGAAATTGGTATTAGATTGGGATTTTACTCATTACACCTTTTTTAGTGGGGGAAAAGGTAGAAAACTAAAAATTTAACTTTCGGTACAAAAGCTTGCCAATGTTGCGGACTACTTCGTATTTCCTTTCTTTAAATAATTATTGCTCTTTTCACTGTGATACACTGGCGGTACATCAAGTACGGCAGCGGACTCCAAGTCACGGATTGGACACTCCCACTGCATCACTCGCACGTATGCACTCGTGAACAATCAAACAGTCGATGAATATTTAGATTCGCGTTCGTGGCCAATGAGTTCCGTGACTACTCTTAATAATGACTTGGGAAAGACAAGTCCCATGGTGCGCTTAAGAAGCACGATGGAAGCTTGGAGTCATCCCACCCGTGGCCAAACACGTCACGAGCACGTGATTTCTCGTTTAGCTTTATAGTTGAGGATTAAAGCTAAGAAGGAAGAAGCTGAACGATTTATTTCTGCTCCTTTGAAGAAACGCAGGATATGAGATGTCCCGGGCGTCTTACACCCAAGAGAAATTCTCCAAGCAACAAGTGGCATCATGATAAATCCCGCCCTGTGTTTTTTACGCTCTCGTCCATTATATGAGGGGCGTTCACAAAGTTCGTATTATCAGCACAAAAAATTGAGAAAAACAAAACAAAGCAGGCATCAACATGAGCGCGCGTCCCTCTAGTTTCCGCACAGTTAAACATCGCATAGCTATAGTAGCGCTTAACGCCGCTACGGTGTCGAAACAAAAATGGCACCGCCCGTCGGTGCCAAGCACATGCAGTGATCGTTCTATTTTCCATTTGAAGGGAAGCAATGCCAAGGATATTCATTCCAATTTGTAAGCGTTGTTTGGGGATAACGCCCCAGTTTATGATACATTGGTTAAATGGCACAGACGTTTCCAGTGTGGCCAAATTAGAAAAAAACATTTCAATGATGACGACCAAGTGATTGCTGAAGTGGAGCGATTTCAGAACACTCAAAACGAGAAGTTCTATAACAATGGCCTCCAGCATGTGGTCCATCGCTGGGAAAAGTGGGCATACCTTTTGGTGGCAAACATGTAGACAAAGTCGTAACTCCTACTCGAGTTTGATTGCTGAATCTCTATTCCTTCGGGACAATGATACGAACTTTATGAACGCCCCTCGTAGACGCAAACATCTCCTAGCAATTGTAGTCTCACTACCATCAAGTTTTAAGATATATTCTGAATGAGTATACATGTATGTGCCCTATATAATTGATGTCACAACAAATTGCTCAAAAACATAATGCGGTTGTGCTTTCAGAGGTAAGCGTACATCACGACTTGGTGGTCTGAATTCTAACGACTGTTATTGTGCATTTGGAAAAGGGTAAAAAAAAAGAATTGTTATCATAGTGTGCTAGTTATGGTGAACTATACTCACTTTGCTTTAAGTGTGAGCGAGGCAGAGACTGCAAGAGTGCGCTATGGGCTATCAGCACCCTTACCAAGCTGGCGCGATCGTGCAGTGCAAGCACTGCTCTGGACCACATGCTCGTGCTTGTGGTTTCGGCCTCGCTTTCATTTACAGTGGAACGGAGTATAGGCAAGTTTAGGTAATGAATTCACTATTTATCACTTTGCACTCAAACTGTTGGGTCATCCTTTGTAGATACTGCTAACCAGAAGAAATAATTTTAAGGATTCTCTTTTAGAATATTTAACTCTAAATAAGTCCTGGGATAAGCTGAAACACATTCCACGGTTTTACAGCGGAGCTGTTAAGGGCTAGGTTCCCGATATCGTGTCCAGTACCAAACAAATGTCGGCACAAAACTCTGGACAGCTACCGCCATCTATGAGCGATGGCAGCAACCAGACAAACGGCTTGCCGGCCGCCCTCATAGATGACGGCAACCTTTCCAGCTTTTTCACTCTGGTTTTCACCAGAGTGGAAAGGCTGAATTTCTCTAGGCTTCGTCCTAGATGTCGTCCTCGAGGTCGTCCTTGAGGTCGTCCTAGACGTGGTCCTTGAGGTCGTCCTTGAGGTTGTCCGAGAGGTGGTCCTCGAGGTCGTTCTAGAAGTCATCCTTGAGGGCGTCCTAAAGGTCGTCCTAGAAGTCGTTCTTGAGGTCGTTCTAGACGTTGTCCTAGAGGTCATCCTAGAAGTCGTCCTTAAGGTCGTCCTTCAGGTCGTTCTAGAGGTCAGTCCTTGAGATCGTCCTAGACGTTGTCCTTGAGGTCGTCCCAGTCGTCCCTGAGGTCGTCCTAGAAGTCGTCCTTGAGGTCGTCCTAGACGTCGTCCTCGAGGTTGTCCAAGACGTCTTCCTCTAGGCGTCGTCCTTGAGGTCGTCCCAATATAGTACAGCTTCGCTGGTCTTCCTTCTTCACCAGAGTTGAAATGCTGAAAGGTTTGCTTAGGGTTTACAAAATTGCATATTTTAGAAAGCCGTGAAAGCTACATTAATACGATATGTGCTGGTTAGTTATAAGGGGAGAGGGACATAATATAGTACGCTAATTGTCACAGTTGGCCATATATTTACCCATAAATTGTTGATAAACTTCTTAACTAGATGGAATTCAACGCGTGGTTTGTTGTGAAAACTTGCTGAGCGTCACTTCGTCACCTAATTAGGGGTTCGTCTCCTTTGGGGACGTTAAGGAGTCAGCTGTACGGTTGTAGGTGTTGTGGGAAGCGCTTAATTGGGAAGCTACCCTTGGTGCTAAATTCTGAGAACGGCAATCCCGTCGAGAAGAAAAATGCAAAAAAGGGGTCGATTTTATGTTCGCCTTAACAGTGTCGGGCACCGAACGCCGCCTCATTTGAGTTTCTACTGCCCCTGGGACGCATCTCCGATTGGTGTGTTTAGCGCATCCTAAAAAGTGGTCTCTCACTTTCCGACCGATGACATTACATAAATGTCATGTTGTCGCCGGCCGGGATCCTGGAGGTGTCATGCAAGCGAATGTGAATCCGGCACAGGCGTGTTGTGCTGCCGTTGCCCTCGAGCTTGACAGTCCGTGGAGAGTTCGGCAGCCAACTGCTGGGGCACCACGACGAAAACGAGATTGGTGTTCGCCAATATTTTTGTCGCATCTTCGAGCACCAACCGCCAGGATCGCGACATCGACAGCATGAAACGCCGGTTAATGCGACACTATACAGGGTGTGCGCCAGGAAGCAAAATAAAAAATAACACCCGATCTTACCGGGGTGAGAATATTACTTCCGGTTGGCGTTTGATTTTTTTGTTTTTGCTTTTGAAGGCCCGAGGTGAGTAGCGCATGCATTAAAAGTCTAACCGCCGCGGACCACATGTCAAGAAATTTGCGACAGGCGCTTCTAGTTCACGTATCTGTCCCCATGTGGCGCATTCACCTTTACATTTACGCCACCTGGAAATTCCCGGCCAAGCGGAGTGTGTGCCGAGTGAAAAAAAACAAAAAAACTTCAAAGATAAAAAAGGATGATATAATGAGTGTCTTCCGGTCGCAAACTTACTGATAAGTTTATCGTTCTCCATTACCATTTCATGGGGATACTGCGATCAAAGGAAGACCATCGAAACTTCTAAACAGTTTCCCAGATGTCACCGCTCGCATTTTTATAGTTCTTATAGTTGAATTCAAGCGCGATATTTTAAGGTGCCTTCAGAGATAACTGTGTTGTGAGTGAGTACTAGGCACAAAACGTACGCTAATATTATTGGTTGATTCCGTACAGGATGTATTTAAGTGTAGATTGTCAGCTTATGTTTTTCAGGCACAAAATGATTTATGCCTTGATTTGCATACACTTTCGCCTGATGCATTGTTGCCTCAAATAAACTAAACGGATGAATTTCGAATGAAAAATAAATGTTTAATAACCTGAACGTATGCCTACAAACTTAAGAGGGCATGGTACCCCTAAACGGCATAGAAAATACATGTAGATTTTTGGCATTTCAAAACAAATTTCCTACATAAGAACCGCTCTTTGTTTTTGCTTGAAACGTTTGCGATAAAGATATATATCAGTATTTAGTATATATATAACTTTTTAAAACGTGAATTCGACTAAAAACAGTTGTTTTGACCTTTTGCGTTCAACAGCGTTTTACATAATCTACTAACTAAAAAAACATTAGTGTTGAAAGAATTTTCTATAGAACTAATTACGGAGTCGATTCGTATAAGATAATTACTGTAGGTTAATTCGTTTCGTAACTACAGCGATATTTCCCAAAGCATGTTTTCAACTATTTTTTATGTGGTTTGCATTTCGTTCTTCACCCTCTAGATGGCGGTCTCCGTTCGCAACGAATAATGAGGAGGAGAGATAAAGTAGTTCCGCCGTGTAGCTTGATGCACATATTTTCTTTTTGTATTTATACGCATTTTCTTTCGTGCGCGCAAGAGCGGGCGTTGGTTAGTACAACGCTGCAGCGCATTGCGTTTGGTGCGTTCGGACTTGTGTTGCTCAGGAGTGTTTTGTTACATTTTAGTTAGAAGTTTAGAATGCGATACGCGATCGAACGCCTTTGAAAGGTAAAGAAAAATTATCTGTCTTCCTCCTATCATTTATTGAATTCGAAAGCTCATGAACTAGTTCGATCAACGTTTGATAATGTTGTGTCGTTGATAATGATTTTCTGAAACCATGCTGGAATTGAGTAAAAATATTGTGATCATCAAGATATTGAATCTTATATGAAAACGTTATGTGTTCAAGAAGCTTGCTACACGTACTAGTTAAAATACAGGCCTAAAGTTTTATGGGTTGTTTCTATCGCCTGATTTGTGAATAGGAATAATTTTACCACGTTTCCATTGATTTTGTACTACCCCGTAACGCAGACACCTTAAATATTATGAATAAATACTTTGAAATTAACTCTGTGTAACGTTTCAAAAACTCATTATGAATATAACTCGCACCAGTTCGTTTCTTTGTATCAGTGTTATTTAAGATCACATCGACCAGCAGCTGCTGGTTGTGGAGACCTCTAAAGGCGTTGTAGGGGGGATCTAGGTCTTGGGGCTGCTGGGCGGCGAGGCTCGGGGGAGCTCCAGCGTGGCCCAAAGAACGCCCGGCGGCCTCGGCGACGGTTGTCTGGATGGCAGCCGAGCTTTCTTCAATGAGTTGGCGTAGGTCGCGCTGAGAAGCTGCACAGTCCTCATAGAGGGTAGCCTCCAATAGCTGAGCACTGCACCAGCAAACCTGGCAAATCAGAGCACTCATGGTTTTTATTGAACATGTCGGTGGCCAGACGGGAAAGATCGGGAACGTCGAACGTGTCTTCCTGACGTTGGTAGAAGAATGTGTCTATCACGACGTAGAAACGACCCGGTCCTTCCACGTGCGTCGACCCCTTGGAGAGAAGCTCCGTGGACTCCTCGCTGCATTCGTTCCTCCATGACGGCGACATTGTGCACTCTCCGGACACGTCCTCCTTTTGGTCCATGTCGGGGCCTTCCCTCGCATCTACCGAGGACGATTCAGACTCCGAGGTAGAGCAGGGGCCCTAATCTGGACACTTGGAGAAGAAGTTGGCGAGAAATCCGGCTGCTCTGATTGGCCGGCGCCAAGGTCAAGTGTGGCGTTGGCCAATCACGGCCGTCATATTTCTCGCCTACGTTTTCGCCATGTGTCCAGATTCGGACCCCAGGACAGCCTAGCAGTGGCAGCCCTGCGTTTACTCGCCTGGCTCGACCGCCACAACACCGACCGACCAGGCGATGCTGCTGACTCCCAACCCGACGACGACGACGTTCTCAGCGAGCCTCCCTCATGCACCAGTTCACCCCGGACGACCACCACCCAAAGTCGTATCGGCCAGGGCGGAACACACTACAGGTGAGCACCACCTCTCGACGCGGCAGCACTCAACATTTTTGCCCCTACCCGTTTTGTCCTTAATGCGCCCCCCCCCCCCCCCCCCGGACTCGCAAGTGCCTATGTTAAGGGACGCTGTTTATTAGATGTTAAATGCTGGCCTCATCGAGCCCACTAACCGGGGCTCTTTCCTAAACGCGGTTCAAGTCGTACCCTAACGTCCAGTGCACTTGAGGTTTGTCCTCGAGTGCAGCAACCTCACCTCGAGCCTCCCGAGACCTAAATTTAAACTCTATCCTTTACCCGTCGCCGTCGCGGCAAGAAGACTATGTTCGGAAAATCGGTTATGCCGTAAGCCTGCGGGTGTTTGAAACGGCAATCACCAAAAACTGTCCTCTGCAAAAGCACACGCAACCTCCGCCGGACGAAGAAAAACGCTTTGGAGATGCCGCGCTTTTTGCGTTGTCGGCGATGTACCATACTGGGCTGGTACGGACGGAATCGTCGCCATCCTCTCAGTTGGCGGGATCAGCTTGGACAAGCATGGTCACGGAAACTTTAGTTTCTTAATATTTTTACTCTTACTCTCCTGCTATAGACGTTTCATGCAGCAATATTTGCTGTGTCCTTTCCGCAGCAGGACTCTCTCACGGGTTGCGAGACAATTTGGTGCTCGTGTTTGCAATACGTTTGCACATAAATCCTAGAAATAACGGTAACGACGTTACTTATTAAAGTTACTTTAAAAAAAGATAATAACTTTATTACAGTTACAAGTTAGTTTTACCAAGCAGTAACGAGTTAAGCTACAAGTTTCTGAAAAAGTAACTAGTTACCTGTAACGCATTACTAGTATCTAGTCACTGCCCAAGACAGCGCTTGAGCCGCACTCTTTCACTTGTCGCGTTGCGCCATCTGTCGGTGGCACATCGAAGCAGGTTAGCACCCTCTCCCAATGCCTTTATCCTGCGATCACCACAGAGGCTCGGCGGGCGTCGGTGTCCTTACTCGTCTCGAAACGATCGAAATAACTTCCCTTGTGACATTTTGTTCAACCGGTACGCATCGCTAACACAAAAATCACGACACTGGGCCATTTTTAGAGCGTCGCTCATAGGTTTTTCCGCTAGTGAACCAACAGTCGTCGCGCACTCCCCCAAACTTTAAGTAAACATAGTAGAACCGGAACTACTTCTATCAACCTGTCATTGATGGCCGGAAGTGGCGCGCACACCCTCTATTTGTTGCCTCTTCGCGACCACTTGTGAAGCACGACCTGAATGGGACACGAAGCACACCAGTGGCAGACGCGTCCCAGCCACCGGACTATCGGAGTGGTGTAATGGCCCGGTGCGCAATTCCAGGGCATCCTCATCACCGTTGTTGCTAGCCCGGTCGCCAGAGCGCTATGATAGCACTCCATGCAACGGTTTTCCGCGTACCTGCTGATTGGCCAAGTAGTCACCACTAAAACAGAGTGATCGACGGCCGGAGCTATACAATCATCACACAAAGCCCTTGCGGTCTCACGAGTAGACTGAGAGCGAAAGCACCTTGGGCCGTTCCTTTCTTTTAATCTCGAAGGTGCCCAGCATACAGTGTTTATTTAAGAAAGATATGTAACTTTTTATTTTATATAACTGAACGTTCAGCATCTTCAAATCAAAGAAAAATCTAATCAGTTTTATTCGCAAAAAGGATCAATACACTTAAACCGCTAATGACCATGAAAAATTGAATACTACTACTAAAAAATGTATCGCTAGCCACTTGTGAGCAGCAAAGAAAGTGACCCACTTGCACGGCCATGCATGGCCGGCGAAGGCCTATTAAGGCTCTGTTCAGATGAAACCGTGCACGAGAGTCCGGACGCATTTTTTGTTTGTCGCAACGTGCGTAGAAAACAAAACAAAAAACATTTTGAAAAAAAAAATTTAAAGAAAAAAAAAAAAAGCGCTCAAGAAAGGCATGTATGATCTTTGAAGTTTCCGTCTTTGTCATGCTTGGTGACACCAACTGCGAAAAATACAATTATCAGAGATGCCACATGTTTATTTCTTACGATAGATCATGGGAACTATTGACGCAACTATTTACTGCATTGTCGAGGTAACATATATCGCATCAAATGTAACGGTTCGTAAACGTGTCAAGATTAAAACTGGCGTTTTTATTCTCTCTACCTCTTCCTCCTCCTCCTCTTTATATCCTGGCCTATCGCCGTCTTCCTTCTTGTCTGCCTCTTTGAACACTACACACACTGGGGCTTTTGTTCTCAACCCTCCTGTGGTGATATGGAACTATATTCTTAATAGATGCCACTTCGGTGGTGTTGTTGGGTCCCTTGTAGTACAGCGTCTTGAGGATGCCTTGTTTACTGCACGTCTTGGCAACCATGTAAGGACCGGAAAAGGCAGCCCTGGAGCCTTGTAGGCCTTTTCGTACTAAAATCATTTCGCCGAGTTGAATCTCTGGCACTGCACTTAGGTGCCGTGTGTCGTAATTTCTTTTCATTGACGATCGATATTTTTCCTGCTGCTGTGGGGGTCGTTTTGTTCTTGTAGCGTGATTTTGTCAGTTAGGCCCAGGAGATGATCGGCAGGTAGCCATGGACTCTCTCCGCGCGCTGCAAAATGTGGACTACATTCCAATCCAGCGGCGTGGGGACGATTGTGGTGCGCAATGGCCGCCTCAAGTGCGCATTTCCATCCGCCTGTGAGCTCGGGGTACATTTTTATGAATTGTTTGATGTCGCGTACCGCCCGTTCAGCTAACGCTTTACCTTCCGGGCGATAAGGAGCTGGAAATCGAAGTATGATTCCTCTTTCCTGTGCCCATCTTTGGACCTTCTTGCTACGAAAGGCCGGTCCATTGTCTGAAACGATGACTTTCGTGTTCTCGAAGACCTCTCGTTCCATCAGTAAAGTGACAGAGTTAGTGTCTTCTCTGCCAGCTCTTGCAGCTACGATGCGCGTGCATTCATTGATGGCAATTAGAAAAGCTTGTGTTTTCTTCACTCCTTATCCCTTCTTTTTGATTTCTGCGAAATCGAGATGAATAGTATCGAAGGGAACATCAGAGTATTGAGGGGTCACCATTTCGTCTCCCCGAGGTCGGTATTTGAGCCTTATGAATTTGGCACACGTGGCACGTACGCACATAGTTGGCGATATCATGTTTCATGTTCTTCATGTGAATCTCCTCGTCAACTTCCAGTAAGTCCTCCAAAATCCGTCATGTCCTCCCGATTTAGGACTGTCGTGATAGAGTTGTAAAACCATGGGAATCATGGACTCTGGCACATGGAATTTCCCATCTTGTAATTCCAAGTGCAGGGTACCTTCCCCAATTCGGGCATGGTTTATGCTCCCATTGAGTGTATACCTTGGAATAAAAAGTCTGGAGAGGGCATCAGCATCGGGAAGCTTCTCCCCGGGTCGGTGAGCAACTTCAAATGAGAATTGTTGTATTTCAGTCACCCATCTGGCCATTCGTTCCTTCGGTTGGGTTAAGCTCAAGAGGTAAGTAAGAGCTTGGATTGTCTGTAAAAAGCTTAAACTGCCGACCCTCGAGGTAACTTCGAAAATATCTCAAAGCCATCACCACAGATAGGGCTTCTTTTTCTGTCGTGGCGTAGTTTTCTTGGCTATTCGAAAATGTGTACGAGTAGTAGCCAACGACTTTCAACTGCCGGTTAGGAGGCTCTGTTGCGTGTCCTTGATAGAGGACAGCTCCTGCGCCATAGCCTGAAGAATCAGTGCAGAGTTCGAATGGTAGTTTGAAGTCAGGCAGTACCAAGACCGGGTCAGAAGAGTTGACCTTGACAAGGTAGTCGTACACACTCTCGCACTCTTCAGTCCAGACAAACGGAGTGTCTTTCTGAGTCAAAGCGGTCAGGCACTTTGTTTTTGTAGCATAATGTTTTATGAGTGCCCGAAAATGTCCGGCCAGACCTAGAAAAACACGTAATGAGTGTAGGTCGTAGGGCTTGGTCAGCTTTGATATTCTTTGCACTGAGTCTTCCTTCGTGCTTTTCGTTTTTCCGTCAAAAACTCGTCCCAGGAAAAGTCTTTGAAAGAATTCGCTTTTCTTGGTGTTGATTTTCAACCTGGCAGTACTCAGTGCTTCGAGCACCTGAGACAAATGGTCCATGTGTTCTTCTTTTGTTCGGGAATAGATGATAATGTCGTCGACATAAGCGTTGCAGAAATTACCCAAAAAGTTCTTGAGTATTTCATTTATTATCTTCTGAAACCAGGCTCCAGAGTTCTTCCACCCAAATGGTAGTCGGTTATATTCGTACACGTAGAATGGTGTTACAAAGACAGTGAAGCGCTTGGTGTCTTCTTGTAGAGGGACCTGTCAATAGCCTTTGCAGAGATCGATCCTGGAGAACCAGGAGCACCCTCCTGTCTCGCTGATGATGTCATCGACGTGTGGCACAGGGAAAGGGAAAAGATCGGTCTGGGAATTGATTTGGCGATAATCTGTGCAGAGATGAAACGTGCCATCTTCCTTCGGTACTATGGTGATTGGGGATGCGAACGAGGACGTCGAGGGCCTGATTATCCCGGCATCTAGAATTTCCTGCAGCTCCCGCTTAAGCCATAATTCCTTTTTGTGGGACATGCTGTTGGATTTTGTTTCGCACTACAGAAGTGTCGCGTAGTTTGAATGCCACCTCAATAACCGAGGTTGCTGGCGGATATGATTCTACACATATCAACTCTGGGAATGATGTTGGTACGTCCTCAGACCTCTTCAAAGTTCTGAGCATTTGAACTGGAGTAGCAGGTGGGCTATCCGCATCCTGGTCCAGCGTTCCTTCGTCCTTTCAGGATATCTTTATTTGAAAGCGCTTCATATCGGGTCGTGATAAAATGAACACGAACTCGACGTCTTCTGCGACTAGTGCCTCGACCGGGATTTTCTTTCCCTTTAACACGACTTCCAACGTCGTCCAGTTTTGCATCAGCTTAACATTGTCATCATAGCTGTGAACGTTGATGGGCTGCCCACTTCGTATCTTTTTTGGGTCCAGGATATTCTTGTTGATAAGACTGGTGGATGCTCCCGTGTCAACTAAGGCATCCACGTGTCTCCCACTGACAATAGCAGGGGCATAAAGGATGTTGCATTTACGCAAGTAGAGAGTCGCTTTCTTTGTCATCGGGAGGGACTGTGCTCCCTCTTTTATTAGTTTTTCGGCTGGTCGTTAGCACCGCTGTTAACAATGCAGTGGCATGCATCGTAGCACGCGCATTGTGGCCCTTCCACGATGCGGTGGCACGCGCGTGCATTCGCACGTGTTTAGTTGCTGGCTGAATGGACCTCTTGGCGAATATGTGCTGCCACCTAGGCACGCGACTGGGTTCGAGGCTAAGTGGCGAGATAACCACGTGCGCGCAAGGCCTCTCGCACCCGTTCCACACCCAAAACGTCAGCTACATCCTGTTCACCCATTGAGGCGCTGTGACCTAGATACGGCTCCCCCAAACTCGCCTTTGTCCCCATCGTGCGCAGTCTTTCGCCCCGAAGTCGACCCAACTAGAGCACTATATAGCTCCTACGGAGCAGAGTAGCGCAATCCTTTGATCCGCGTATTTTTCCGACAACATGGCCGACGGAGCAGCTCGGCGCGAGTCACGTGGTACTCAGGGTTCCAGGAGGCGGTCCGCCCTATGGGGGAATACATGGAGATCGACGCAACACGGCTGATTAAAAAATAAACGGCGAGTTCACACTTTTAAAAACTAATTTGTCGTAAAGTTGGTAAAGCACTAAACACTTTATCAAAGTTTTAATAATATCGGATGCGTGTGCAAATTTTGAGAAGGCAATTTCCAAGGCAATGGCGTTTGAAGCAGACGATTTTTGCACGCAGCGGAGATGGGCCCTTTGGGTTGGCCGGAGCGGGTCATGTGAACGCTGTGACGTCGCCGCGTCGTCTGCTGCATGATGCCGCCAGATGCCGCTCATGCAATTTTTAAAAAAAAATTACATCCTTACTTGGCACACAACTCACCGCAAATGATTCTAAAATGTTCCTTTACTATGTCAAAAACTATTGTCGTTTCGTATATCTTCACAATATTGAAGAAACAAAGATTTTCTCACGTTCCTCATACATTTCTCACCGGAGTTGGAACCTCCGGGTGTTCGCCGCTAGTCGCCGAGAGATGGCGTTCTAGATTGCGCTGCTCTGCTCCGAAGGAGCTATATAGTGCTCCAGACACAACGAAACCATGTTCCCTCTCTGCTCGGCCAGAAGGAAGAGAGAGAGGGTACTGGAAGCATTTACTCTCGAACCGATGTTTCTACAAAAGGTCCATTGGGTCTTGTGTTCATCCAAGGCTTGTTACTTGCCTGGTTTACTGGAAGGTTTTGGCCGCTGTGGGTGTCAACGATCGCGCTTCTGGGGTTCGTTAGTGGTCGTTGTTGTCCGTATGGAAGGGAGTGGTCCACGAACACACCCTTTAGTGAATACAGAAGGTCCTCAATGGTCTTTGGAGAGTGCGCTTGCACTTGTCTTTGTGCAGCTTTGCTCATCCCGTGGACGACCAGTGGGACGATCGATGTTTCGGGTAAATTAGGATCGGCGAGCTGTAGATGTCTCCTCTTCTCATAAAAGTAATGTAGTAGGCTGCCTCCTCGATGTTTGTAAAATATTGCCTCATCCCATCGTTCAACCGCATTTTTGTCAAAAGATGTCGTGAAGCTCTCCTTCCACATATCCCAAGAATCGTTGGTGTGCTCAGCCACACGAAGTTCGTACCACTTTTTCGCATTCCCTGCGAGAAGGAGCCTTAAATTCTTGATCCGCTCGCTGTTTTCTGTCCGGCGGTTTTTCTCACAGGCATATTCGTAGAAGTCCAGCCAGGTAGAAGCAGCTGAAGATTCGCCGTCGAACATATCTGGCTTTACGGTCTCTTCACTCCTACGTTCTTGCACTCTCATAGTTTCTAACATGGTGGTCATGAAGTGTCTCTGCTGTTCCATTTGAGATACTTGCGTCTGTAGCAGCTGAGCAACAACCGATGCCATGTCTCCACCGGCCGAAATCACTTGACCAGAAGTAGTGGTCGGCTTCTGAAACCACTCCTGGAATTCCTGCACTCTGATGTTTAGTTTCACCGTCCGTTTTAGAAGAAGCTCTTTCGGCGACAATTTAGCTTTCCCGGCGATGAAGGAGATAAGTTTCATGCTGTTAGCTTCCCGGGCCATTGGAACTGTTTCCTCACCGACCAGCTGGTAGCTCTCCAGTATTGGCTGTCCTTCTTCGCCAACCGTCAGAGATAAGTGAATTCACATCTTTCATGTAATCCTGTCGACTGCGACAAGTGTAACGGTTCGTAAGCGTGTCAAGAGTAAAACTGGCGTTTTTATTCTCTCTACCTTTTCATTCTCCTCCTCTTTATATCCTGGCCATTCGCCGTCTTCCTTATTGTCTGCCTCTTGGAACACTACATCAAAAAAGCAAACATGGCTCCTTTGGTGTTTTTTTCTTTACCAGTGTTTTAGCCATTATCTAAAGAAACTGAACAGCTACATCATTAAGCGTTGTGTCATGTTTTTTTAGTAAAACGCTCTTCCGAATGCTGTATAAATCATTGCTTTATCTTTTACATTGAATTTTCAATGGCTCCCTCAACTTGTTTCGAAGTACAAAGTTAAGAAATTTCAAGGAGAATTAAAAAAGCAGCCATCTTCAATTTTATTTAAATGCATAGGGATAGCTCTTTACCATTAATATTCTGTTTTTTATAAAAAATATATGGCATCATTTCGATTCTATCAAAGTTTCAGCTTACAATGAGAATGAGCTCCGCTAGTTGGTTATTGTACATCTCTGGTGGAACAAGCTGAACAAAGCTAGGATGGCGGGAGACAGGAGAAAAGAAAGGCGAATAAAACAGTATCGAAATTACAGAGAAGATGCAAGCGAGCTGGTGAACTTTCAACATTGCAAAACCCGAGACGTAAAACAAAAGGAGAAGAAAAAAGGAGACAACACAGACACAGGTCAGTGTTGTCCCCTTTTTTCTTCTCCTCTTGTCCTACGTCTCGGGTTTTACAATGTTGAATAAACCGGTTGGTAGTCCAGCGGTCGGTTCGACTTTCTTTTCTCCTGTTTTCCTCTCTCCTTCCTCTCTTCCGCTGGTTCCCCCCTAGAAACGCTGCAGCGCTCCGAAATGTCTTCAACGCCAGCCCTCTTGCCAAAGGCCAGAAAATACCTTTATATTTTATTTTATATCTCCCAGAATAAGGTTCTTGCTAAGTTGTAAATGATGGTTCCTCCTCGATGGTGTGGAGGAGGACGGTTTGCGTTGGACGGTGGTAATGGTGTAGCAGGTCGGGCCACACAACTGTTTTCGTAGGTACTTCTTCGCAACTGTTTAATGAAAGACAATTCGGCACACGAATTACAGGAATACCAATATCGACAACCCGAGCCTCAGACTTTGCCGCCGTTAGAAAGTGGCTTCCTTCTCTCCAGCGGTACCGAACCAACGACCCTTCCCTTTGTCTCGCCTGTGCTCTTATTCACGGCAGCTTATCCCTCTTTCCCATTTTTCCGTGGGGATTGACGTTCTCATCTGGCGCTCCGAGCCCAGGGCGAGACGGCGCCGGGCGTAGGAGGCGCAGACGAGTCTGACCCTCAGACTCAACAAATCACTCCTGGCACTCCGAACGCCGGCTGGAGGGAAAGGTGCCGACAGACGAAGCTCAGCGCCCGAGGAACTTCTAGGAGAGCGACCACCACTTGTCAATGGGAAGCGATAAACGACTCTCGAAGCATACACACCCCAAGTTGTGGCACTGGCAGAGAAAAACATTTAAACGAAGAGTCTTTCCAGCTGCAAGCAGCTGAGTGGGGCGCAGAGAGCGACCCTGCCCACCGCGCCGGGGCCTGTTCCCGAGTTGCGGGACACCCGCACCGCAAAACGAAGGGGGGGGGGGGGGGGGGGGGGCTCCCTGCTTAGCACACTCCCGCCCAGAGGTCGTAAACATCCCCTAGCGAACCCCACACGTCTCCCCCAACCTGTTTGCGTAGGTCCTCTAGACGTGCGAAAAGTAAGACAGCGAAAAGTGTTCCGGAACCTGACACCAGAATGTCGGAATGTTATTTCGGCCACTACAAATACATTGATTCAGTATGCCAGCACCTCGAAGCAACCGCTGCATCTGTGCCCTATTGTGGGAGTGCCTCCCGCGACGAGTTTGTCTCATCGTTTTTTTATATGTCGGTGCCTCAGAAGTGCAGAATGAAAGACAGTTCGCGCTCCCGATGAACGAAGCGAGCACAACACCTTGGGGCAAACCAAGAGTTAACAATTCGCCTCTTTTTTAGATGGCTTTTCTGTAGTTCATACTGATCAGGGCTTCTTTGTTGCCTTTGCAGTCTCAATGACAAAGGAGGCGCTTGTGTCACTGTTGCTGTTGGTTGTTTTGTCGCTGAAATATCAGCGCGTTTTTTGGCAGCATCGTCAGCATATAAAAAACCGAGAGAATAATTCGCAGTCGTCATCCTCACCTAATGAGATCTTGTCGGTATTACCAGCGCTCAATACAGACCAACAGTGGTTAATGCCGAGATGCTTTATACTGAACGTTTTGCAGTCCGAGAGACAGTCACTTCCAAATTCGACCCCGTAGTACGACTTCGCCACACATGCTACTTCTCAGTCTCGTCGGGGACGTACCTTCCTCCATGCTTCCTTCTTCTGGTTCCTAAACTCCAACAGTTGGCTTTCGTCAAATAGGTAATATTGACTTTTTTAGGTGTTCAGCCAATACCCTTGACATGTCTTGCACATTCTATATTGCCATGCTGGCTGGTTGTCGTATGCTGTGTAGAGTAGCCTTGTGTTTGTCGAGTCCTTCCACGCAATTCACGCTAGAAACTGTGTCGAGTAGCCGAACATATCCATTTGGCAACAGAACACGCAAGTTTACACAATTGGAACAACATGGTGTTTTTTTAAAGTGGCTTGACGCTTCATCGCTCACGTAACTAACTTGTGAGTGAATTGAATCGTTAGCATCGAGCCAATGCCTAACAATTCCTAATGTGAACCAGGTATGGGCCGAGCCATGGCACACGCCGTCACTGATGACGGCAAAGCAGCGGATGAATTTCCTTGTTGTACCCACACACGCAAACAGCAAAACTTGCTTCGTGTGCCAGTAATAATCTTGGACTTCGGGAAGAATAACAGTGCTACTTTTTATGATGTCCTAATGTAGGAAGAGACTTCCTTTTTCTTCACACCGCTTTTCTCTGTGAGTGACTTTTCCTCCTATATACCGAACTTCACTGTAGGGAATCCATATTCCCGCCACTGTTTCTAGTTCGTTTAAAAACGCTGCAGAGTCTAAGATTTTTTTTATAAAAACCTCCAGACACCTATGCCCCGACCAAAACATTGGCTTCTTCTGGAATGACAAGCCGCTCAAGTATAAAATCCCGACCCTTAGGGTGTCTTGCGCAACAGCTCAGTCCGCATTCATTTTTAGCTTGACTGCAAGTGTACATTCATTCAATGACGTCGATCTTGCCATGCCTACCGCTGCGGTTTTCAAGTGCTGCAATGCAAAGCTTATTATTTACGCAGTATAGGCATAAGCAAACATCATGATGCGGCACACACTTAACCCATCAGCGTTGCAACGAATGAAAATTCGTCAGGCCTAGCTTGCTGTCGGTATGTGCTTTCATGAACACCAAAATATCTCGCCGATCAACTTCGCCCTAAAACATTTAGGCAAATACTGTTTTTTCTCATTAACCAAAACGGAAATCTCGTATTGTTTATTGGAACTTCGTCACAGGCAACCCACTTCATCCTTGGTGTAAAACTCAAGAGCCAGTGACAAATACTCTTCGCTCACCTTACATCTTGCCTCGACCACACGCCAATACATCTCGTAGTTTCCGTGACTTATCCTCGGTGTACATCGTTGCCTCGGTACAACACATTTTATGCATTTTTTTCTAGTTAACGATGGAGCAAGTAACGTGAGAAGCCGGCAGCGTTCCTCGTTGGAAATGCACGCAGCGAATGCCGAGCGAAAGGTTTTTGTGCACTGACAATACGTTCGATCGGCACTCTTGCTGCGATGGCCCGGGAACGTCGGCGTTGGCCTTAGAAATTCCGCAGCGAACCTCCATTATCAAGGCGTCTTCTCTCTTCGCTGTTCATCTTTTTCTTTACGAATTTTCTACAGTGACTTGCTACTTGACTTGGTGGCTTGAGTGGTGTCAATTTAAAGGCAGCGAATTGCGATTTAGTTGCTCAATGGCTTCAAAGTTTGGGATAAATGCACCTCCTCTGTGTAGGAGATTTCCGACGGACGTTGTAATTCACTGCTAAAGTACTAGAAACAGTTCCGGCAGAGTAGTCAGTTTTTTTTTTCACTTTTTAATGTTTTCTCGGGCGCAATTCCCTTCAAAGAATTGACATCCAGATCTTGCACACTGCGAACATTTCTCTGTTTTGCTATTTTCTTGATGTTCCTGAGGCAGCACAAAATACCCTATAAACGCTGTCAGTCGCATTCACGACTGAAGACGTTCTGGAAATTCGCAACTACATGGAATTGGAACCAATTTGCTTGTTTATGATCGCAGCGCGTCCCTTGCTTGTCTCACGGTGCCAAGTCTCCTCGCTCTCCCAAAAGTGCGAAAGAGAAAAAAGAAAGAAAGAAAATTCGGTATTTGCTTTATTACGAAGTAACACACAGATCAAGTATTAGGATGCGACGATTAGTTCCTCCGAAAAAAGTGCACCAGGACACAACAGGCAAAAATTGCCTGTGTCCTGCGGTTGATACCGTCTCTGTTTGTAGTAATGTCACTCTTTAGATTCAAGAGTGGGGCCACCGCGGTAGGGCTTGTGGTGTTTGCTTTCTGTCTGAGTCGCCGCCTTTCTGATTTAGCGATGATTAGGTCTGTGCCACTTGAATTTCGCGTGCCGCTATTAGGAATAGCGGCATTACGCTTTTGTCGCCGGCATTGGCTCCCGGGGAAGATTTCATATTGACAAAAATGTTACTTAGCACCGGTGCGGCCAGCGAGTCAAAGCGATAGCAGGTCCTTATCCAAAGTTTGTACACGGGGGGCAGGAATACGACGGATGCCCTTCAAACCTCTTGACTATAAAATTAGCGGGAATAAAAGAAATCAACAAGAACCGCAAAAAGGACGGTGACAGGTCAAAATATATTTCCAACTGGCAGCTTAAACTTCCACTGACGTTCCTCGACGATTTCGATCATTTCAGCGGCGGCCTAACACAAAGGAGGAAAGAAAGAAGAGGAAGAAAGGAAATAAATGGGAAGGTTTTTGATTATAGTTCTAAGCCCGAGACGAGATAGGGACAACGGACAAAAATATAAAAAGACCAAGACTAAACGTCAAACGCAGCTACAAATTTTATTTCACAGCACAAACATATACTTTCCTCGCCACCAGTGGTCTCCACCCGTTTCCTCTTCCTTTCCCTCTCCGATGTCTCCCACGCCCCCGTTTATTCCAGTCAACGATACGCTCACATGGCGCCAACACAAGACTGCTCACAAAACCACATGTCAACACAAACAAAGCGACACTCCAAGGTCACCCTGGGTCTTTCAAACCAGTCAGCCGCAGAAATCTTCTGGTTTCCGTGCTTAGGTGCACGGATGCCTGGCTAGTACACCCTGGCAGACGTCTTAATCTCGATCGTCTTTTTTACTAATCTTTTCATGTCGTTGCTTTTCCTTTCTAAAATATTCCGGTTTCCCAAGGCCGGTGAGCAGTTTGCGGATTCATTCAGGATTTTAGATATTTCCTAATTCGGATCTTTGTTTTTTTTACATTTCTTTTTTGTTATGTTAATTTATCGTTCACACAGCTTTCGGTTTGGCCTGCATAACTGACACCACACTCCATCGGTATTCCGTACACCACACCGAGCTCGCATACTGTCGAAGTTTCTCTGTGCGCCGTTTTACATTGGTTGGGTGTTCTCAAAAACGGGGTGAACCGGTCCAATCTAAAATCCCTCTCAAACACCACGTCGGCGCCTAACTTCTTTGCGCACGATTTTAAGTTGTATGATATGTCATGGTGGTACGGAATGACCCCCAGACGACCCCTTCGTGGCTCCGGACTTGCCTGAGTTCCCACAACTAGCTTTTTAATTTGTCCATCTATGCCACCACTCGAAAACCCAGCATTCCTTGGTCGACCCATCTAATGCTTCATTGCCTTACCTACGTAGTGGATACGAGACCGCTTTAAAGAGTTGTCGAATAATGATCTGATAATATCGCATTTAAGAGTAATTGAGTGGCACGTCGAGCGCGGTAGGATAGGCTTCGGCATAAGCTTCCCGTACTTTCAGCATAAACCTTTTGCCACGCAGATCTGAAAGTCCAGAAACTGTAGGTTCCCATCTTTCTCTCTTTCTAGCGTAAACTCTAATTCTGGTACGGACCCCCTGACTGTTTTTTTTCAAATTTCTTACCAGCTTTTCCTCTGCAGTCCATTCCAAAATATCGTCGACGTAACGTCGAACAAAACCCGCGGTTCCTGGCGTCCCCTTTAAAAAAACACAACACACTGGAATCCAGATCTTTTAGGTAAATATCCGACATAATCGAAGCCACCGCTGAACCGATACATACGCCATCTTTTTGTAGATGCTTGTGTTCACTATACTCAACCACCCTTGATTGCAGCTTATGGTTTAAAACACGTAAAAAACTGTCAACCGAAATTCCCACGACAAACTGAAATTTTACAGCATTTAGCTCCAGGTCGTCTTTGACCCGTTTGATCAAGAGATTCTTCTACATGGAACAGTACAGGTTTTCTATGTCCATTGAAAAAACAAACCGACGCTCACTGCGATATTCTCTCAAAATTGTAACAAGTTACGTAGTGTTCCTTAGCAATAACGTATCTTCCAACGGCAAAAAAAAAACTTTGTAATCAACTTTGATACGACTTTCTGGCACGTTTCATTTGCATTGATTACAGCATGCAATTGCATTTTCGGCTTATGACCCTTCAAACAATATTTATGGCCTATTCCTAACGCTGTGCACCTCTAATTCTAGTTACTAATCTGTTAAATTCATACTCCTTGAGTACTTTGCAAATACCTCCCCTCAATCGTGTCAAGTTTTCGTCAGATTCATTAAATAGGCCAATCATGGTGCACTCCGCCTTCTCTCTATAATTTGTAGCACAGCAAAACTTCCCGACTTATCAATTTGAAACAACTGCAGGGATTTTCCTTTCAACCCTCTTTAAACCAACGGACGTCGCGAACGTTTCTTTTCTCAAGTAGAAAACTGTTCTTCATTAGGCTTTCCATCAGATGTCGAACATGATCAATAAAAGCAGGTTTTTAGTTAACATCAACCGCCCTGGAAACCGTCTGGATTTTCAAAAAAACTATTAGCGCGCGATGGTCTGACACTGCTCAAATTATATCAGCTAGCCTGCACCCCTCCCAATGCTGCATTAGTGTCTTTGTCGGCGAAGTGACGCGTGTGGGGATTTGATTTATAATCATCCTAAGTGGGCTGCACTTGTTGACGAAGATGCGAGATCTCGGTGTCGGAGGCGCTGAGAGAGGAGGAGCAAATGCTACCCGGGGTGTGATGCATGGCGAAAGCCTCCATTATCTCTCGGTCATACCGAGACCTGATAGGTCAATCTTTGGGGGTGCCATTGGACTCTGGATCGCAACCTGTGCAGGCTTTCACATGCTGGGCTATCGCGTAGACCGTTTGAACGGATGGGTCGGAATGAGCTTGCATGACCTGATTAGCGCGTTCTCTCATGCGCTCATTGAGACAATGGCCGGTTTGACAAGTTCAGTGTGCTTTGCACCGAAGCGCAATAAACTAAACGCAGTGTTAATAACACGGGGCGTATTTGGCGGCGTGTAATTTTTTTTTTGTGCCGACATGTTTTGCCGTAACCTTTAAAGCCCGCTTTAAGTTGTCAAGTCTAAAATTTGTTTCACATGTGGTCGTTGGCGCTTTAGGCTTCGCGGCTTTGCTTTGGTTTCCGAGCTGTCGCGTCGAACGATGCAGAGCGAGAAAACAGCGTCCGGTTCGGTAGAACGCCATTCTTATCACGCACCGACCTACGTAGTAATGCACTGCTTTTCCGGGATACATTCCTGCCTAGTTGTGTCTGTTGCTTCAAAAAAAAAGCTCGCTGCTACGGGCCTAAACTAAGACAATCAGAGAGCAGCATTTAGACATACTGCACTAGACCTTTCGAATTCTCCTCCTGGAACACTGAGGCCATGAGACTGCGACGATGAGTTGTTGCCTTCCCTGCTTGTAGCCACACTCGGAGTTGATTGATTTCCTTGCACTCGCTGGAATTATTGAAGCACAGGTGAGTGCTTTGCGGAATTCGTCAGTCTGCTTTGAAGAGTGGCAAAGGACAAACGTCCTGAAGACGTTTTTCTGCAAACACGGGCTAATAGTGCGCCCGATATCTTTACTCAATATATTTGTCCTACGTTTTTAATTTTATTATCTTCATTTCAATCTAAGAAAATATACTTTAGTATTATTGGACGTCCTACAAAAGTCTGCCAGTCAAGTCTCATGTTTACCTTAGCCAGCCGTACCTACAACCGTCATGAATAGTAGTGTAACACGCTTGCTGGCTCAAGCATTACGACTTCATCGCGAATATAGATATAAATATTGTTATATTTTTTCCCTATTGTGCTTAATTTTCTACTACCTTTTGAAGGAAAGGTAGTATTAGCAATTACAAGTTTTCGTACGGCTTTTGTGGATAAAGTTCAGCTAAAGCTTGGAGAACCTATAATTCCAAAGAGCAAAACAGATTTATTTGTCAAATACCTACAAAGGAAAAGCAACGCAGGTATTGTTTTAATTAGTAGAATAATTTAACTTCAGCCCAATACCCGAACAAAGCACAAATATATCTGGTCAAAATAGACACGGAATAAAAGTATCATAACTTATGTGGCCATGGGAAAAAATGACGACATGAAAGGTATATTTTGCCGGGCTGTAACATTGAAGGAAACAAAATGATGCAACATATATTTATGATGAAACACAAGTGTTCAGTGAAAAACTATCACAATAAAATTTAGTAAGATAGCTTTTTTTTATTGCTCCTTAAAGTTTTTTTAATGTGTATTAAAAAAGAAAAAGTTTAGAGCACCGCGTTTCGAAGGTGGCGCCCGCCAACCTCGCTAATTTTGCAAGACTGCAGAACCACGTGTCGCCCTTTTGCCGGCCCGCCAGTCACTGGTGTCTGCTGATCTTTTTGCGCCGACTGCGTATTGAGCGTGACAACCGTTCTACACAAACTATAAACATTCTGTAAAAACAGGGATTACGTGTTCGTCTTTTTTATTCGATTACTTACCGACGACAGCTCATACGATTCAATTCTGGTGCACCGCTTTCCGATATCGAAACGTGTTTGGTCACGGTCACCCACTGGGTCAATCCAAAAAAGGGCCAATGAAAGCGACAACGCCAGCGACCGTCCCGCAAATTGGGACAGCCGGTTTTGTGCATAGTCCAGGGCGTCCACCTGCGAAAAAGTGCCGAGATTTATTTTATATATTTTGTTTTATTTAACTTAAAATGAAAAAGATATTATTGCAGAGAAAAGAGTTGTAAAATATTCACAAATTGACAAACATATACGAAAAAAATATGATCGTCAGAAACACATAATAATTATAATAATAATAATCTACTATGTGAAAGTGCAAAGACAATAGTGATGGCCTACAAAAGCAGCGTCCTGCTAGTGTGTAGGGCCAGGCAACCAGCAAGAATACATGTCTAAATCAGCTGGATGTAAACACGTAGATACAACGAATGCATCCTCGATGCAAACAAATAATTATAATGAATCTATGCTCAATATAAGAAAGATGCAACGAACATGAACTAACCAAAGAACTACATGCCGAAAAAAAAACAATTCTACAGGCAGAAAGAAAAAAATATATTTGTAGACATTTTGAATCAATCAGACACTCCGCCATACAGCACACTACGCCAAAAACAATCAGTCAAGAACAAAGATACAAAAATATAAACTTCGCAGTAAATTCCTTTCAAAACTTTAAGGGACACAGAGGTGGCACAACATCTTTAGTTCTTCCTTGAGCATTCTTAATGAGCTCAGGTACATTTGAGAACCTAGTAGTTCATTAAATAAGGAAGGTTTGGGCAATCACGAAGGAAACTTGGTGATTGCGCAGATGACCGCGAGACATTTTTTTTTTTTTTGTCGTTGAGTAATTTCTCTCCGCCTTCGACAGTGCCCCACTTGCGTAGGGGATGACTCGCTCCGTGCTTCCGTGCACTGGAACGCCGAGTCCTGCGTTACTTGCGTCCGTGTGAATCTGAGTTTCCGCATCCTGATTGAAGTGTCGAAGAAGAGAATTAGTCTGGAGTTGTCGCTTCAGCTCGTCGATTGCCTGCTGTTGATCCTCGGCCCATTCGAACTTCACAGCGTCCTTCGAGAGGTTTGGGAGCGGTTCGGAAATCTTGCGAAATCCCGAACGAAGTGCCGAGAGTACGCACATAGTCCAAGACATCTTCGCAAGGTCTTCTTGTCTGTCGGCGCTGGAAATACCGAGACGGCGCCAGTCTTCTCTAGGTCTGGGCGAACGCTATTGGTGCTAACCACGTGGCCTAGGAACGTCAGTTCGTCATAGGTCAGCCGACATTTCGATGGCTTGAGCGCGAGTCCGGCGGTCTGTATGGCTTCGAGAACCACTCGGAGTCGCCACAAGTGCTTGTCGAAGCCACTTGAAAGCACTACGACGTCGTCAAGGTAGAAGAAGCAGCTCTGCCATTTCAGTCATGCCAGTACGGTGTCCATGACACTCTGGCCAGTTGCTGGTGCCTGTGCATAGTCCAAACGAGATCACCATGAACTCGTAGAATCCATTCGGCGTGATGATGTCTGTCTTCTCTCGGTCCTTTTCCTCGACTTCCATCTGCCAGTAGTCGCTTTTCGGGTTCATTGATAAAAAGTATCGAGGGTGACGCAGCCGTCTAGTTTGTCATTGGAGGAGGGGGGGGGGGGGGGGGTGCATCGACGTTTCCATCGTCACCGCGTTCAGCTGCCAATAGTCCAGACAGAACCTAAGCGTTCCGTCCTCCATCTTAACCAGTTCGACAGAAGATGCCCACGGACTGCTTGAAGGCTGGACTATGTCATCGTTCAGCATTACTCGCACTTGCTTCTGGATGACCTGCCTTTGTTTTACGGACACTCTTGACGGCAATCTATGCACAGGAAGCGCATCGTCCTTGGTAGCGATGCGGTGCTTTGCGACGGCAGTTTGGCGCACGTTCGACAACGTCGCGAAGCAATCGCTGTTTTCGGCGAGGAGGCGAATCACCTGCAAACATCATCAAAGAGACATTACTAGACGGTGCTCAGAGATAAGGTTAGATGTGATTGCTTTCACAAGTGACTTGAGAGCAGGCAAAATGGCCATCTGGGTTTCTTGGGTCATTTATGTCCTCTCCACAAGGTTCCACACATTATAAAAAATTCGAGAAATTACCTTTGCCGCTCTTGGAAAATTGTTCTCAAGGTGTGGTTGATAAGCAAAACTCGCCGTCACATGTGGTTCATGTGTGACCGTAAAGGAGCTGATGTCCCAAGAAAGAGGAAAAACATTCAAGCTGGCACCCCACCTCAAAAACACCCACTGGTCACAGGGTCAAGTAAGTACAAAACGAGCCTGTTGGTAACAGCAATTAAACACGAGGAAGATACATAGAGAGGGGCGACGGACAAAAAAGTCTTCTAACTAGCAACGAGCTGGAAGTCTTTCTATGTATCTTCCTGATGTTTAATTTCAGAGGGTCATTTTGACATAATGAAGGTGTGCTTTGTAGTTCACTCGATGAACCATAAATTGGCATGTGCCACTGCAGAACTGGTAAAGAAGAACTTCATCAATCTCCGGCACTGTCTTCGGCATGTTTTTTTATGACCTTAACACGTGGTTCGGTTTGACGTGCAACAGACACACCGACATGGTGCTCAGCTTGGCCAAGCCCGGAAAACAAGATGAGGCTGTTGCGCTTCTGGAATTCTTCATGGACATGTTCCAGATTGTGAAACTCTTGGATGGTGTGTGCAAGTTTGTGAAAAACGTCGTGCTGCACAGCACGTGTAGTTTCTTTGCCTTGCAGAGCATTTTTCTTCAGGGTGAGAAGTAACCATTTTTACTTCCGCTTCACTCCTGACAGCTTAAAAATTTTTATTTGCTGTCAAGGAGAAAAAAGTCTATTCCAACGCCACAGCAGTTAAAGGTTGCTCTTAGCGTCATCAGCGTGTGTCAATACTACAATGTACCAACAACATGCATTTCTTCATAGGCGCTGGAGTATTCTCCTTGGCAGACAACCGTTCTTCCATTCTTCAACGCGTGCAGGATGTGGTGGCAGACACGAGGAAAGCTGACCCAATTAAGTATCTTGTGATGCCGAGAACAAAAGGAGAGTGCATTTGTTTCCAATGTGTCATGAAAGTCATGAAAAAAAAAGTTCACTTGTTCAGCTTCCCAAAAAGGTACTGTAGACACAGGAAGCACTGACAAAGCGATGGCTTTACACCGTCAAATGGTTTTAAGGAGTGTTCCATCATGTTCCTCTATACCATGCCTGCGAGACAGTGTTTCACTGAATAAAGGTGTTCTTCCCAAACTGACAGGCTGCACAAAAAACCTTGCTAAATAGTTGCAAAAAAAAAAATGAAAGACGTTTACAATTCTCTGTAACTCCGAATTAGAGCGCAGCTCTTGATGAGGAGGAGGGGAGGGTATGCCCCTCTTCCCCCTCCCCTCCTCCTCTTATACTCCCGTCCCATTTAGTGGAACATTTTCGCTAAATTTCCTGCTAAATCTAGCGGGGAACTTTTTTCCCGCTCGATTTAGCTGGGAAATGTTTCTGCTAAATTTAGTAGGGTAATTTTTCCGCTAAAATTAGCGGGGAAGTTTTTCCGCGAAATTCGGCGGGGATATATTTCCGCTAGATTTAGCAGCGCAATTATTCTGCTACATTTAGCGGGGAAATTTTCCCACTAAATGTAGCGGAGAATTCTTTTCGCTAAACTGCGCGGGGAAAGTGTTTGCTAATAATAGCGGGGTACATTTTGCGCTAAACTTAGCGGGGAAAGTTTTCCGCTAGATTTAGTGAGATCGTTTTTCGGCTAAATTTAGCGAGGAAATTTTTCCTCTGAATTTGCGGGGATTTTTTTCCGCTAGATTTAGCAGAAAAAATGGTTGCGCTAAATTCAGCGGGGAACTTTTCCCGCTAAATTTAGGGGGAATTCTTTCGGCTAAATTTAGCGAGGAAAATTTCCCGCTAAATTTGGCGGAGATTTTTTTTCGCTATATTAAGCGGAGAAATTTTCTAAGTTCAGCGGGAAATTTTTTTCCGCTAAATTTAGCGAAATCTTTTTTCCCCGCTAAATTTAACAAGAAATGTTTTCCAACCTTAATTTAGCAAGGAATATTTTCCGCTAGATTTACCTCGGAAATATTCCCGCTAAATGTCGCGGGGAATTTTTACAGTTAGATTTAGTGGGGAAATTTTCCAGCTAAGATTAGCTGAAAATTTTGTTCTGCTAGCATTAGCAGAATATTTTCGTGCTGAATTCAGCGGGAAATTTTTTTCGCTAAATTCAGCGGGGAAGGTTTTCCGCTAAATTTAGCGTGGACATTTCTCTGCTAAATGTAGCAGGTAATTTTTTCTGCTAAATTTATCGGGGAAATGTTTTCGCTAAATTTAACGCGGAATTTTTCCTGCTAAATTTAGCGGGGAAATTTTTCAAACAAATTTAGAGGGGAAATATTCCCGTTAAATCTAGGCGCCATGTGCACTCACAAGAATGACGTCACAAGTGGCGTCACGTATGAAGTCATATTGGAAACACCCCGTAATACAACCCGCGGTTATGCCGACAGGCACTTCGACGGCGACGGCGACCCCGCTCAAGCCGGAAACGGGCGCCTAAGAGCTGCGCTCTAAAACAGGTTCAGCACTTGATTTCCCGGACTGTAATCCAATCAAGGGTCATTTGATCATAAAGTTTGAAGTGAATAGCATCCACATTTTTTATATGGAGGTGAGCAGGGGCCAGCATGAAGGACAAGAAAAATTCCTTGGAGGCAGGAAAGTTTTTGAGCCCGTCAACAGCTATTAAATAAATCAGTTTGTATTTGGGCCTGTGTGTAATGATGTAGACCGTAATCGTTTGTTTTATGAAATGCGTTATGGGGCATATAGGGAGTACGAATATGTAAGCCTACGTTAGAATTCGTATTGGGCTACAAGAAAAGCATGATGACCTGTTTTATTTCGTTCTGGCTTTTTTATTCTACATATAGTTTCTGATTGTTCTGAGCCACACCTTTACATTTAACGTGGCTGAAATGTGGGCCTCAATATGTCAAGTTGCCCTACCTTTGCATCAGTATAAATGTTACAATTGTTTTCACTTGCAGTTTTTGTTACCATGTCTTGTCAATTTCACATTTTTGTGCTACTTGATGTTACATTTATTAGATATATGTATAAGGCTTGTTTGCAGGCCAGTACAAGAGTTAAAGGGCAACTCCGCTCAATTCCGAAACATTTAGGCTTACATGTGATTCCGTTTCACAAAGCATTACTAAACAGCTCTACGTCTTCGGATTCGGGAAATGTGGAATATTATTTGTGTAATCTTAATTTAAACACCAGCTGATACTGAAACCGAAACTTCGGTTGCGTCAGGCAACATTGATCTCGTGTCGTCAGAGGCATGGCCACGTCACGTCGAACCACGTGGTCTTGTGACGTTCGTGCGGGCGAGGAACAGGACACGCGACGCGGGCAGGTCGCTTCGCATGGCGTGGACGGTGATGGCCCGGGGGAGAGGGGGAATGGAGAAGCCGATAGAGGAGAGGGGGAGCGGAGAAACAGACCGATAAGCGCGCAGGGCAGCGCAAACTAGCGCATCCGCGTTACGGTGATCACGTTGACGCCGTTGAGCCAACACCGGGTGGAGAAACTCATGACGTCATCGTTCAATTTCGCTCTGAAAAGTAAAAACAAACAAAACGTGAGAATGAAGTAGACATGCCTCTGACGTAGTGGCTCAACGTTGGCCGCTCCAACTCCGTCGCATTGACTGCGCTGACGATTGCGGCTCGCGTCGCACGCTAGAGTTGGCAGATTTCGGCGACTTGGCTCATTTGAAAGTTTGCTGGCCAGTTTATTAAATATATAGACGGAATTAGATCGTAATATTTGACATGGGGTCTTCCTATATTATGCTGAAGAGGGCTGCACAGTTTTCTAAATATCAAAAATGAAGCGGAGTTGCCCTTTAAAGAAGTAGAGATGTCAGCCTTCAGGAGTTCATTTGAATGTGCATGTGAAGTGCACAAAAAGTGTGTTCAGAATCGAAATTACGTCGGCTGTACTTTTGGTAAGTTATTTTATATTTTACTGTCATATATGTTACATGGTTGAAGAACGCTGGTATTTTGCCACAGTACACCATACAGGATTGTTTAGGGGGCAACCCGCTATTTAGACATACACACGATTACGAGAAGTGCCATGGTTGTAGTCGGGCTTTCCGGAAACAATAAATAAACACATAAATTTACTAGCGTTTTGGTTATGCGCTTGTTTGAAGAAAAAGTTAACAAAGCATCACTTTAAAAATGTGTGGACGTCGAGGTTCCGATATAACATTGTACTCCAAAAACGCTCGAGCGACTGCGGGTGGCTTTTATTCGAGAACGTCCCTGCTCATGCTCGCGGAGACTCTCATTTAAAGTCTCGCGAGCCGCGAGCTCGGAAGTCGGCGGATTTCTACAGAAATTTGCATTATTAGCAACCGTGGATATCAATCATATGAAGCACACACAAGAAAAAAAAATAGCTTTAATACTTTATTTCAACTCAATGCGAGGCTCGTTTCGTTCACGAATATTGTATCGCTGAACTAGTAGAGCGATTCGCCAACTTCTATTTTAAGTAGTCGTCACCTATTTTTGTAACAATTGAGCTCGAACCATTCTTAAGACCGCAATTGTCAATACCACAGCAACATATACACCAAACTCATGAAAAATATGCATAAAACCAACACAAACGAAGTCCTAGCTCGCGTACACAATCAGCCAAAAAGAAAACAAAGTCAAACGACGCCCACCGCTCGCGTACACGATCAGCGAAAAAGATCCTTGGACACCGGGGATTCTCCGTTAAAAAATGTTACAGAGAAAGATATAACAATATGCTATATCTTGCGTAACCTATTTTGCAAAAGATAACACGTTAAAATATATTATATCTTTTGAGAGAACTTCAAAGGACACAATCCTTCGGTTTTTTCGCGTTAGTTCAGGCACTTAATTATTGTAACCAAAGCGCGTTCTCTCGTAGAATACCCCGTAATGGCGGAGGCTTCTCGTGCGAGATTTCGCTAGCTCTGGCGGTGCGCTGGCCCCTCCGTTCGGTCGAATTTTTCCAGTATATGTCAGTGTGGCTGGAAACATCGCTGGAAGCTACGTGCTACAAGCAACGACGTTACTGGTAACCCCTTTGTTTTGTTTTTTCAGTAACGCACTAAATCGCTTGTTATAATCCAAGATAACTAACGAAGAGTCATTATGTTACTGCATTTCAGCATTGTGTATCATATTACGATTCTCGATACGCCTTATGTTTGGTTAAAATAAGTCATATGCTTGGTCCCTCTACAGGGCCATTGAGACCTCGCTGGGTTCACAAAGTTTCATAAACCAATTATGAAATGAATATTCGAAATATGTTTGTGACAGTTCTGTTATTGTCAGAGTTTTATCAGTTTTTAAAGTGTGCCACCTGATAATACTGATATCCAAACTGATACAAAACTAAGGCAAAAGTATCGCTTGTTGTATGTAGGTAGTAATGGTAACGAAATTTCTTTACATTTGCGGGACGTTCGTGAATCTCAGAAAAGTGCCTTGGCTCGACGAACTTAGTAGTATCACAATTTTGTTACACATCTTGATAACGGGCACAGCATTCAATTGAATAGCCTTTATTGAGTTGGGCTAACTCTAGCATTAGATCGAACGACCTAAGGTCTTCTGCGAACGTTTGTCAGCATCTGTCTACGCGCGGGAAAAAAACGCCTGAAACATCTATGAAAAAGTTTAAAAAATAAAAATAAAAATGCGCTTCGTGCTTCAAGTGAGCAGCCAATAGATGAGAATGCATTCCTTGTACATTTTGCGTTGTTATTTTTCTGCACAGATGTTTATTTATCAATGAAGTTCTACCAGTTCATCGTCTCGAGGAACGCCAAAAAGCGCAATTACGCCTAGTCTAAACACGGCCTAAAAATCGTTCACTGTTTCTCGCCAAAGGCGCTGCTCAAACTTATCAAATACAGGCTCACAAGTGCATTAGGTTTCTCACCACTGACACTTCGTAATCGTAAGAAGGCCTCACGTAGACGCTTGGCCCTGTGATGAAGCATTCATTACCTCGAAGGTTAACTTCGAAGTGGGTTCGGAGTATCACTGCATCAATTAGTGGATTCCTGGTGAGAAGAACAAAGGAGAATGATAAGACATACGGGTATTTGTTTAGGCTCTCAAGACTCGCTTTAAAAAATCACTTAAAGTTACGGTAATTCGGTTTGTGACGGTGCCTTATAAAAGCGGGAAAAATAATATAGGTGATCATCGTCAAGATGAGTCGCATAGTTAACTAAAGCTCGTTGATTCACTTTTTAGTGATAGAAAATAAACCTATGGCTCAAATTAGGAAACTGCTAAGTGTCATCGAAAACCACCCAAACGGTAAATATGAGGAAGATTTGTAGTGCGTGAAAAGTGCAGGTGGTGCGCTAAAGTTACCGCTTGTTCAACTAGTTCAAGACTGATGGTGCAAAACTTAAAGGAATGATAAGCGCTGTGATGTTTTCGCTCGTATTTTCGAATCTGCAGCCTTGAGCCTGTTGCAGCAGAGGAAAGTTTATTCCAACATAGCGCTTCCCACACGCTCCCGAACATTCTAGAATATACTTATGTAGCGGCTTTCAATTGTGCTGAGCAAGTTTGAAATTAGAAGCATCTGTTTCTTTTTCTACGATGATGAAAAAAGGGATTAAAAAATGATTAGTTTAATATTAGTTTTTAATGTGGCAATTGGCGCCTCATATGCCTATGACCGCATAACTCACCTGCGCAAAAGGCACTAGTGCAGCTTCCTCGGCGTTTTCGGAAACGCATTGTCTATCGTTAAAAAAGCAGGCTGTGTCGCCCAAGCATTTCTTTGTCACATCACACCGCCCCGAACTACCTAAATATTCCGAGCGCCAGAAAAATGCGCAGGCTCATGCGCCGGAGAAGGAGGCACACGTGACATCCTCCTCTCTTTATTGCACACACGCGCAGATTGCGGGACAAAGAGCGCACTGGATGTGCGCAATCTTCACAATGACTCGCAAGAGGAAAGAGCGGACGGAAAAGTCGATAACTGAACCGAATGCGCCGGCGTGGAGTATCACCATGCTCGATGTGCCAAGGGGACGACGTAGCGGAGCCATGCAATGTAAGGTTTGACACAATTTAATATGCGGAATATAGCCTTCACTGAAGCTATGCAATGCTATCACATTTCGGCGTGTTCTGCGGCAAAGCATCGCAGCAACATAACTCATTATTTTTTGTATTGTTATGCTGCACTGTCCAAGAGTCTCCCAATATAAAGGCATGGACATCTTGACGTTGGAAAAACGTATAGACCATACTATCGTGGGTAGCGCCATTTTGAATACTGTTGCGCCATCTAGAGAGCGGTGTCAGGTTCCGCGGCCATGCTGGCTGGTTAAAAACGTTGGTGAAAGTGCACTTCGGGGCGCCGTTCCCGCGTTGAATCTGCAGGTTGAGCGCTGCAAAGTGCTGTGTATCCAACCTAGGGGCGTCCTGTGCCTCGTGTGCTGCGGGTGGTGTTTCTGATCTCATTGGCAAAGATTCTTGCACCGCATTATCGGATCCGCAAGTGCGGCGATGATGAGAAGAGCGGCAGTGAACTCGCCAGCGATAATTATTGGAGGGTAGTGCTCAAAATATGTTATACGTTTACAGCGATTGCATCTCCCACTAAGTTGTTTTGTCATTTTAGATGCAGAACACTGATAGTATATTTGGCGTTTCGTTTCGTTCACAACAATGTAATATTGTCACGAATGACAATTGATGAGGCGACGAAAGCTTGAACAAACGAAACGTTTAATGGGGCGAACTTGTGCCGCCCCCCTAAAAAAAAGGAAACAGAAGAAAACAATTAAGCGTCGCGAAGTCGATGGCGGCGAAACAGCAGGATCGAACGCTGGGGCGAGACTGACCCCGGCTTGCCACGCGGAGCCCCTTTTGTACACGCGTGGGCTTCTGGAACAATCAGCGTAGAAGCTTCGGCGTGTAGAACATTCTAACCTCGAATCAGCAAGACGGTTCTCAAATTTAGCAGAGCATCACATTAGAGTCAACAAAAATGCGTACCCGGGGCCAGGAATCGAACCCCGGTTTTCTACATGGAAGACAAGCACAATAACCGTTAGGCCACGTGTGCGCAGCCTACTTGGTCAGCTGCACGCGCGGCAATATATTTATTTATTTATTGATTTCATTACCCTCATGGCCCATCGGGCGTTACAGGGGGGGGGGGGGGGTACAATGGGTTTACAAGGTACAAATGATCAATTTATAGTACAAAAATAGACAACAACAACAAAACAAAAGAAAAAGTATAAATCAACAAATCAACAAATTGCAGAGTTATAAAAGCAATCAATTATGGCTGCCTTGAAAGCAGAAGCATCTTCAATCACGGCGATGTGTAGGGGAAGGTGGTTCCATTCTGAACAAGTTTTTTGGCAAGAAAGAATAAAAAAATATGTTAGTGCTGCAATGAGGTATGGCAACTTTCTACAGGTGATCAACCCGGGATGAAAGGTATGAAGGCTGTAAAAAGAGTTCCTGTTTGAGCACTGGGTTATGAAAAAAATATTTTAAGAAAAAGAGAAAAACGCGGAATTTTTCTTCGTAACATTAATTCAGGAATACCAGCATTAGACTTCATTAGTGACACGCTAGCAAGGCGGTAATAATTAAAGTTAATAAAACGGGCTGATCGATTTTGAACAGGTTCAATGGCATCAATAAAATAACGTTGTGCTGGATCCCATATCGCAGAAGCATATTCGAGCTTTGGACGGATGAGTGTACGGTAAAGAAGAAGCTGTAGAGAAAAAGGCGCTTGAGCAAAATTTCTATGTAAGTAGCCGAGGATGCGATTAGAATTAATAATAACGTAGTTAACGTGGGTTTGCTATGAGAAGTCATTAATTATGTGAACTCCAAGGTATTTGTAAGAAATGACATGCTCAAGGGAAATGTCATTAATCTTGTAATCACATAATAGAGAGGGGTTTGGGGCGGTGTGAGAATGTCATGTTTTACATTTGTTAATGTTACGGGTCATCAGCCATTTATTACACCAGGTAGAGATGTGGTCGAGATCAGATTGGAGAATAGATTGATTTGATAAGTCAGTTAATTGGCGGTAAAAAAAGCAGTCGTCAGCGAATAACTTCATAGAGGAGTGAATACCGATTAGGAATGTCATTAATATATATTAAGAAGAGCAAAAGGTCTAAAACGGAACCTCGAGGAACACCGGATTTTACCAAAGAAGGACATGAAGTACAATCATTCGCTATTACAAATTACGTGCGGTTAGTCAAAAAACATTCATACTGTGAACAACAACACGCGCGATGATGTCATTGCAGGGAACGATCGAAGGCTGCTGCCTCCTGCTTGCAGATGTTCATAAAAGTTTTAATTGAGGTTCCCGTGTCAAAGAGTGTGTCCTTTGTCTAGAACTGGGAACAGCCAAGTAGAAATGGGTCGATTGCCAAAGGGAGTCGATTAATGATTCAACGATTTGAAATCAATGCACGTGCATGTTTCACCCATAGAAATTGAAGATTTCTTCCCAGATAAGTAATGTTCTAGTTTGGAA
This sequence comes from Ixodes persulcatus, assembly GCA_013358835.2. Taxonomy (NCBI): domain Eukaryota; kingdom Metazoa; phylum Arthropoda; class Arachnida; order Ixodida; family Ixodidae; genus Ixodes; species Ixodes persulcatus. Next base: position 180,730 of record JABSTQ010010203.1, read on the forward strand.
ATTAAGAAGACCCCAGTTACGCTGTGACGGTTAACATGAATTCAAGTCTCTCTGCCATCGCGCAGGAGACCGCGATTATGCACAATCTTTTCGACAATTTTCTGCCACACCCGGCGACGGAAATAAGCCTCGAATTAAACGTTGTAGACGATAAAATCGAGTCAATGTAACCACTGCAAGATATCAGAATTAAGATAAATTAAGTTACGAAAAGTTACAAGCTGAAACAGCGATTATCACGAGAAAACGTGTACCCGCCTTGCGAGCGCAGCCCATGTTCATCGACGGTGCAACCGTAAATTCGGTGCTCGCTCTATTCACAAAATGTTCCGAGAACAATCGAGAGGACGCCGTCGGTGAAACGACTCTTCGGTTTACGGACGCAACCCACAGCCGCCGGAGGTTTTGGTCTTTTGGAAAACGATGGATTTTGAAGACAGTGCAACCGCAGTTGCGTTGTCGTATCCTGTGCACGATTCAGATGTCCTACGACTATATTCTCCGCTTTCGGTTGGTATTCGTGCAGCCAATAACCGAGGAGGATGTCCCGATGATTCCGCCAGCTCTAATTACATCTGGAAGGAACATAAAATGGAGAAAACCGCGAAGGAAAGAACAGAACTTTGAAAAGCACACGCGTCCAAAGCGTTCATCCGGGTCTTTCGCTCGTTTCTAACCATTCAGTGTAAGGAGGAAAGCTTTGGCAGCCCTTTAACCTTGTCTCTTTTGCCCTATTTCAGTAAAACGGACTATGAATAAACAACAACCACAACCCTGATAGAATTTGGTGCGCCTAAGTTGAATTTTAAGCGCTGCTTCACCTGAAGTGCTAGTTCGGCTCTAAATTTCATGGATAAACATATACGGAACTGAATAGGAAAATGTTTAATGAAGCGAACTTGTGCCTACAAACTCAACGAGGAAGGTCCTCGGCATCCGCAACGGAAGGGCAACTGCCTTGATGTCGCAGCAACAGCTTTTTTGATACAGAGTCCGTAGTTTAGAATAATCTTAACTGGAACGAGTAACAGGTTGCGAGATTCTGCCGGATTGTTTTTCAAATTTGCGATAGATAAAATGAAGGCTTAGGCTGCTGGTCTTCGAACTCCGTACTTATGCATGGGAAGGTTACGCGATCCATCTCGGCCATGTGCGCGGCATTGCAACCTCCCTCTACCCCCCCCCCCCCCCCTTCTCTCCATAAAACAAAAGTTATGAGCTATGAATGCGACAGCACTTATTGCTGCACGCACGCTAAATATAGCGGGGATACTAAATTAGTGTATAGGTTACTGGACGTGAATTTTCCGCTAAATTCAGAGGCGGAACGGAAAACTTGGCCAGGAAGCAGGATAGCCATTGTCACAAAAATGTTTGATTAGTAGCTTAATAAATCTATCCCATTAAAAAAAAAAACTACCAGCGAAAAACAATTTCTTTTTTTTTGTGCGCAAGTGCCCGTCAGAAAACTGCGTTCCCGCCAACTTTGCTCATGTCGAGGTCATCCCATTTTTTTTTCTTTTGGTGACAAAGGCGGAGACGACTTTTTCTTTCCAGATATTTAAAGGTGTTGCAAGTTGTATGATGTCATGATTTATTATTGCCAATTGATAAGTGTCATTTTCACGACATTTGAAAACGCGCACTACGCCGCTAACTTCGGGACGTAAACATTCCGGAAGTGTGAGTGACGGTGTACCAGCGGCCTCCTGGTGGCGGCGCCCGGCGGATGTACTGATGGCGGTGAGGACAATCGGGAAGTTGGCGAGGGCTCGGACGGGTTGTTCTTGTCGGCACCGCACAACCGCTCGGATTTCGAGAAAAAGATATACATTTTACGGAATTCTGTTAAAACACTCTAATTACTATCATCATCGGAAGAATGGCATGTATGCCCTACTAATGGCGGCCTTTGAGTGAGTGGTGAAGAAAATGGTTAAAATGCTCCTTAGCGGATGACGCGAATGCTACACATTCCACACTTTAGTACGTTGCGAGGTAGGAATTAGATGCAAGCGCTGCGTAAGCGCCCTCTTTTAAGTCGGGTACAGTCAACCTGTTGGCGGAAGACTATATCATACAAAGTTCCTTGATTTATAAAAATATATGGAGTCGCTGATGTCAGCGTCCGGTTTGTCCCGTCAGGCTGTATATTTATCACTATATAAACTAAAAATGATCTAGGACTGACTGTACAATGAAGAGCGTATTCTCGTCTGCACTTGAACGACAAATGTGTGCCTGCCCGACAAAATACTGCATACTACATGTTCATTACCGCCATTATTCCGCCATAAAATATACTGCTTATTTAACGCACCAGATGACCCTAAATTTATTAAAGGGTCTCTTGTTGAGGGACCATCTACGGAACATCATCCAGGCGGAGGGAGTGGTTTTCGTCTGTACGATTTTACAAATCATTTTAAAGGGACTAGTTAAAACACTCGTAAAAGAAAATGCAAGCTTAACTTTCTGTGGCTAGCGAATTAACTCTTGCGACGGCCGAGACGTGGTACACGTCTTCGCACAGTCACAGTGCTGAGTTTTAACCTAGCAGACGGCATCCGTGCGGTGGTGTGACGTCACGTGAATCCGTGTCATAACGTGACACTGGGACGGAGTATGGCACAATGACGTGGCGTGGCATTAATATTCCGCTAAATCTAGCGAAAACATTTACCCTCTAAATTTATCGAAGAAATCTGCATGATACATTTAGCGGAAAAATGTCTTCACGAAATCTTCACGAAAACGAAATGTGCCGTCGGGACAGGACACCACAATGTCGCAACACTGCAATTCCTGAAAACTTTAACGAACAAAATGTTCTTATCAATTTAGAGAACACGAGATTAACTGCGACACCTGGCCAAAAATGGCTACAGCAGTTAAAAAGAACCTGCGTAGCCATGACACTGCGAAAACATGAGGGATGATCGGACTTCAGCTGACCACGAAATTCCTGATGCTGACGGATAATAAAGTAGCACTACAGTGGTTTCCAAGAAAGTATCTTTAATGTCATGACTTAATCTACGGGTACTCTACATTAAACTACTCAAGATTAGAAAGATCCGCAGCAAATGTTTTGATCAATGAAAGGGTCAAGGTTTGCGAACTCCCTCTACTCTTCTCTTCAATTTGGCGAAAAAAAAAAAACAAAAAAACAGAACGCCTTCGGATGTGGAAGAGCCAATGGCAAGTGATCGCTTTCCACGCAGCAGAGGGGACAACCAACGGCGGGCTGACTTCCAATTTGTGAGTATCGCGCGATGGAAGCGAACGCTCGCACGAGAGACCCCAGCCTTTGGTTTATGAGTCGAATGACAGAAAATGTAGAAGGTAGCGATTTCTTACCTCCTTTGCCGATAGAAAATTTTCTTATTTTTAATTTTGTCTCACAAGGTGATGCTTTGTCAACTCTGAAAAAATACTGAGAGTTGAAAAGTTCTATTCACACCAGAAACGCGAGTAGACGACGAATCGCTACGTTTGTACTGTGGGCGGCTTTCCCGCAGCATTTCAAACTCTCGCGACTTCTCGCTCAGCCAGCGCGTGCGAGGAGGTTAAAAATATCAGGAGTGGACACTTTTCCGCGAGCTTGCGACAACTATGGTGCTGACGTCATGCTCTCTCTTAGTACGTATACCCTCTATCGACGCAAGCCAGTGCAAGCGGAGCCAAATTCAGTGAGGAAGGTTCGAAGAATTTACAAAATGCACGGAAAAAAAAGCGCGTTGATTTGGAATGTACGTTTTTGCGCTCTGTGAAATTAAACTCTTTGAAGGACAACGACTTTCTGTCCATGATTTTTCCTGTACTATGCACAACTCAGAGGTTAAGCATAACAGTTCACACAACTCTAACAGAACAAAATGGCGTATTGTCTTGCGGAAACGCGCGCTGGTCTTTTCAGACGTCATCTGATCAACCCTGTGAGGCAAATAATGGCGGCTGTAAGACCGATACAAATAAGTGCCTTATAAGTTGAATGTGTTAAATTGTTTGTCAGCGAGTGTAAAGCTACTACACTGTGGTAACTTCTCCTTATTTAATATTCGCCAACATTTCTGCAAATACCTGATGCACCACCAATTGCCCCGAAGTCAATGTATATTAGTTGAAAAAAAAAAACAATTCTGTATAGAATATCAAAGTGCGTCATAACCTATTGTGTTAATATGTACTTGTAATTTATTTTCTAAGTTCATTCCATTTGTTGTAGTTTACTTCAACCGTAATGCGACCCGATCCGCTTACTACATTACATGAAGTTCATAATCCTTCATTTATTTTGTACTCTACTCCAATTTCTTTTGAGATGACTTTAGCCAACGCTCGGGTTATGAGCCATGACCATAAATAGACGACATCAGAAACAAGTTTAGTGCCCCTCAATGTATGAAATGTGCCGTGATGTTAAACAGGAGAAAAAATATTGCACAATCTTGATCATGCTCACAAAGACTGGTAAACATAGACTATGATGTATGCCTTCCAGGGAAGGCGAGAAGGGCGTCTGAACGGCACCGCTTACCAAACACTCGCTTCTATTTCTGATAGCTGCCGCGAGATGGCGCAGCATGAAAGGAAAGACCGCTGAGCACGCGGGTGCGCCTTCGTAGGACGCGCCACCGAGTTTACGTCTGCGGCCTAACAGCCACTGAACTCAAATAGCCTAGGAAGCAAAGCCAAATTCAGAACTTTTCCGCAAGCTTGCGACAACTATGGTGCTGACGTCATGCTCTCTCTTAGTACGTATATCCTCTATCGACGCAAGCCAGTGCAAGCGGAGCCAAATTCAGAACTTTTCCGCAAGCTTGCGACAACTATGGTGCTGACGTCATGCTCTCTCTTAGTACGTATATCCTCTATCGACGCAAGCCAGTGCAAGCGGAGCCAAATTCAGAACTTTTCCGCAAGCTTGCGACAACTATGGTGCTGACGTCATGCTCTCTCTTAGTACGTATATCCTCTATCGACGCAAGCCAGTGCAAGCGGAGCCAAATTCAGAACGTTTCCGCAAGCTTGCGACAACTATGGTGCTGACGTCATGCTCTCTCTTAGTACGTGTATCCTCTATCGACGCAAGCCAGTGCAAGCGGAGCCAAATTCAGAAGTTGGAGGGAGACGAGGGACTGTGAGGAAGGTTCGAAGAATTTACAAAATGCACGGAAAAAAAAGCGCGTTGATTTGGAACGTACGTTTTTGCGCTCTGTGAAATTAAACTCTTTGAAGGACAACGACTTTCTGTCCATGATTTTTCCTGTACTATACACAACTCAGAGGTTAAGCATAACAGTTCACACAACTCTAACAGAACAAAATGGCGTATTGTCTTGCGGAAACGCGCGCTGGTCTTTTCAGACGTCATCTGATCAACCCTGTGAGGCAAATAATGGCGGCTGTAAGACCGATACAAATAAGTGCCTTATAAGTTGAATGTGTTAAATTGTTTGTCAGCGAGTGTAAAGCTACTACACTGTGGTAACTTCTCCTTATTTAATATTCGCCAACATTTCTGCAAATACCTGATGCACCACCAATTGCCCCGAAGTCAATGTATTTTAGTTGAAAAAAAAAAACAATTCTGTATAGAATATCAAAGTGCGTCATAACCTATTGTGTTAATATGTACTTGTAATTTATTTTCTAAGTTCATTCCATTTGTTGTAGTTTACTTCAACCGTAATGCGACCCGATCCGCTTACTACATTACATGAAGTTCATAATCCTTCATTTATTTTGTACTCTACTCCAATTTCTTTTGAGATGACTTTAGCCAACGCTCGGGTTATGAGCCATGACCATAAATAGACGACATCAGAAACAAGTTTAGTGCCCCTCAATGTATGAAATGTGCCGTGACGTTAAACAAACTCGGAATCGGAGAAAAAATATTGCACAATCTTGATCATGCTCACAAAGACTGGTAAACATAGACTATGATGTATGCCTTCCAGGGAAGGCGAGAAGGGCGTCTGAACGGCACCGCTTACCAAACACTCGCTTCTATTTTTGATAGCTGCCGCGAGATGGCGCAGCATGAAAGGAAAGACCGCGGAGCACGCGGGTGCGCCTTCGTAGGACGCGCCACCGAGTTTACGTCTGCGGCCTAACAGCCACTGAACTCAAATAGCCTAGGCAGCAAAGCAGTCGGCTCATAATCTTAAGTTGGTGAGTTGAAATCCTGTCTTGGAGTGGTCTTTTTATATGGTTATCTGTGTGCGTAAACTTTTTCGGCGTCGGTTTTGGTTACAGCCGGCTGTTCCAGCTATAGAAGTTGTCATTGTTTAGACTGTAACATTGTATAGTCTGTATAGACTAACAACTGGCTATTACAGCTATATGGGCAGTAACTCTGTAACAGCCAGCTGTCACCGTGATACTGCGTATTGTGTTACAGCCTTGACTGTGTAGCCTGTAACAATGTAACAACCAGCTGTTACAGTGTTAAAGCCTATACAAAAGTGACAGCCGGCTGATAAGCCTGTACAGTTACAGCCCATACAGCTGTTACAGCCTATACATTGTTACAGTCCATAAAGTTACAACATATACAACCTATGTTCTGCAGCCTACACCACTACGCAATACAACCTATTCAGCAGTACAAGCCGGCTATTGCATGCAATACAGCCTTTACATTCTTGCAGGCTATACACTCACAGCCTGTAAGCTCTAAAAGGCGGCTGGCACAGCTTATACAGTGTTACATCGTGTAGAACTACAGCCCCTACTGATGAAACAGGCGGCTGTTACAGCTTATACAGCCGATATAGCTTAAACAGCCGTCTGTTAAGTCAAAGTTTGCGACTAAACATTGCATAAAACCTTCAGTATCGGCTGATAACGGACATGCTGCGCTAAAAAATGCTTTGTTAGAAATGTATATATAAGTTCTCGAGGCAAGACTTACTTAAGAAGGCCATTCAAGTAGTTGTGCACGTTGCCCGTGCGTGGGGCGTAGAGAGAGATTCCGAGCACGAGATATCCAGTCTTGTTGCCGGCTCCAGCTCTCTGCTCTTCCTGAAGAAACCTCAGCCTCTGTTGGAGCATAGTGGCGCAAAAAGGGACGGGTTTCGCTCGGCGCGTTTTGCTCCATGGAGACTTCTAAAACGCTTTCAGAAGCTTATGTGTTCTTACAACCGAGTTCAATACACACTTTTGAAAACCCCATGAAGCAACTTTGTGGTAGACATTTCCTGGGCAGGAAACGTGTGTTTGGTCCCGAGTCATTGCCGAACGCTCATTGAGTCCTCCAGTCCATTAATTTCTCAGTCTTAGGCACTGGATGACTCGGAAAATCGGCGCAGCAATTACTAGATGCAGCCCACATTTGAAAATGCCCTATTGCTTATGCCGAAAGAACACAATGCCAGGCTGGCGCCATCTGTGAGGTGGACCCGGAACTGAATTTCATTAGAGACAATGTTTTTCAGTATTTTCAAGATTAAATGTACGTAATATCTATATAAATAGTAATCAAATCAATGTCAAAACATTTAATTAAAAAAAGAGAGATAATGATCCATGAAAATTTTCAATTTGAGTATAGTGAAGTGGAATGAACGTTTTTTTTTTTTTTTTTTAATGTTCTGCGATGATTACGCTTTGGTAGAAAATGTACGGAAGTACACCGAAAAGTAGAAAAAATAGAAATATAAGCAAATGGCATGCGTCCCACGGCTGCTCACTAGATGGCCTCGTGTGTTATCTCGTTCTGTCTTTTAAATGCGCCCGAGTTAAGCTAGTTTCTATGTACATTGGAATATTTTGTTTTTCTTTATTTGAAGTGCCAGGATAGTTGCAAGCTTATTCGACTGCAAAGAACGATCTCTTATTTGCGGCTTTGGAATCAACAGTTGAAGCGATGACTGTTCACCGGGCATACGTCGCGCAAGTTCTCGTTGTATTAAAATCTTCAACTGAATATTTGATATTGATATTTGAACATCATGTAAATTATCTTGCACGCAATATAGTTTTCCTACGGTCCTTGAGAATAGACTTGTTTACTTTATGTTTAATTTTTTTTTTTCGTTGTGCTCGGAAATGTATGGCCAAATGCTACCGCCCATTGGAGCAGAAGTGATTTTGAGGCGCGCTGAGACTCTACGAGACAGAACTTTTCTTAGGTTTTGACCTAAACAAGTCCTCAAAGCCCCTTAATGGCAGAGCGATCTTGCGGCACACTGCCGAACGCAACGAGACAATTAATAAAATCGAGAAACTGATATGCCGAATTTTCAATTCAATTCCTCTTTCTTTATTTGCCCAACCCTACATGTCTTTGCGTGTCACTCTTTCGAAAGATTCATATTTAAGAACCATAAACGTGTGATCTGGAAATGCTCGACTAAGCAAAATCCAGATGTCCCCTAGAAATCTGGAGAATGTATACTTTCCCGCAAAGCTCTCGGAAGGGCCAGTCGCTGCAAACTTCGGAGGGAAGTCCGGTAATGACGAGGGTGTAATTGAGCTTGGACATAAAAATGAGACTGCGCTGCGACACTGGGCATGACGTAATCACGTGTAAGGTTATGCTCGGTGCCGCTTCGAAATCTAGTATTTCAGGGCCAAACATATTTACAGCCTCGCCACTCGCCGATCTTCTTTCGTAGATTGTAGCGATTGGCTCTGTCAAGTGCTTTGCAGGAAAGAATACGCACTGGATATCTTAGAGTGTATATGAGGGTCTCAGCCGGACACACAGGGAGTTTTACTAAAATCATATGACGGACTAGTTCGTTATACACTACACAAATAAGGGCAGCACAAAAGACGAGAACAAGTAAAAAAGAGAGACATACAGGCGCTGACTCCCAACTGACATTTAGTGAAGAAACAAAGAAAGATGATGCAAAAGAACAAGGAAATATCTGAAATAAGAAAACAAAAACTAAAAAAAGACTAAAGACGAACGAAAGCAACGATTATTTTTTTCTTTAATATGATATGATGGAAGGAAAATTAAGAAGTTACACGAATAAAAACACATGAAAAATAAAATAGAAAGCAATCAGAAAGCGGAAAAAACAAATTGGCATGAAAACCTACTCCAATAAAATGAAGGAAAGGAAGAGATATAGAAATCCCGTTAAAATTACGCTAGTGAAACAAAGTTATCAGAAGAAAAAAGTCATTGCAGGAAGTGCAGTTCCTTCGCTCATATAGCTGTCGACGGTGCAGTGTGCTTCTATCCCCTTTTCTTGCTATGACGTGCCACTCATAAAGTTTTCTTGGACTTTAGTAACTGAATGGCTTTAGGATACATGTTCGGTAGAATCAAGGGGAACACACAAAATTCGTACGTGGAGAACGAGATGCCACGCCTGTGATTACTTCTGAGACAGTGCATGTTCTCTCAATCTCATTTTCACATAGCGGCTTGTCTGACACACGTACACATCGCGACACTGTTAGCGCGAACACGACATCGGCGCATTTTCTCATTTTACTTCTAAATAGTATTAGTGAGAACGAAATTTTATCGCTTACATTATAGAAGTAAATGAGCTCTTTCCGTAATAATAATAACTTGGATGAGATCCCTTGGTTTTAAAGCGAAAAACTGGAAAAACCGGCGATCGCTTGTTCGCGCTAACAGTGTCGCGCTCTGTACACCTTCCCACACGAGAAACCATTCTCGTTTACTACGCCTTTGAGGCAGTTCACATATCTATTGGCATGCTTGATAGGTTTTTTTTTTATATTTCTTGTGTTGAGGTTTGATTTTAGAGCAGGGTCACTTCAACTAGTCAAATGCACAAAGCACCATACTGACATAAAAAAAAAACAAATATTCAAATCAAATCAAAGTTTTATTCTTTTGAAAAACCGGAATGAGTCCTAGACGAAAATTTGTTAGAAACAGCTTGACTGTGCTGTGACCCTTGTTACATTGGCAGCGGCTTTGGTAAAATATACTCTGCCCATATAAGCATATAACTTAATAAAAATGATGATGCGATACACTGCGTCAGGAAGCAACGATTATATAAAAGCGGAAGTCTTGTTTGCTGATCGTGTATTTGTTTATGCTGTTTGTGAGGCATTTATCATGCCTCTCTGCTGCTTAAGCTAATATCACTCTCATGCTTTGCAAGTTTAGAAACCCTGTATGAGTAGTCTATGAAAGATGTAGGTGCGAAACGAATAGAACAAAGTAAACGATACTCATGCATGAGTTCAACAAATGTCATTTGACACTTTAAAAATAAAGGCTTTGCATGGTCGAAATAAGAAACATTTGGAATATACTGTATTATATCACCAAATGTCAAGCGTAATATATCGTAATAAATCGCGATACCATAACATATCGCGATGACAATTGGTAGGCCAAACGCAGTTGTACATTTCATATCGTCATACTTTCTCGTCGACCGCTCGCAAAGTGTCTGCTTTGAATGCGAATCTTCATGTCAAGGGAAAGTAAGATCAGGAGTACCACAGGGAACCGTGCTGGGCCCATTACTTTTCCTTTTATACATAAACGACTTGTCCGCAACTATCCAGTCTACCATCCGTTTGTATGCCGATGATTGTGTGATTTATAGAAAACTATCTAGCGTTAACGATTGCATTGAACTTCAGAACGACTTAATTAAAATTGAAACATGGTGTCTAAAGTGGCAAATGAACATAAATATTTCAAAAACAAAATTTCTAAATGTTAGTACTAAGCGAAGTCCAGCTGACTTTAACTACACTCTCTTCGATGGAGTTCTTGAACATGTGCATACATATAATTATCTTGGAGTTTATTTCGCATCAAACATATCTTGGGAAGCCCACATCAACCATATAAGTGCAAAAGCAAATCAAAGCCTTGGTTTTCTAAGACGAAATCTTCACATGGCGAACTGGGAAACAAAGCTTGTAGCATATACTACCCTGATTAGATCTCAACTCGAATACGCTTCGATAATATGGAATCCACATCAACTTTTTTTGACACAAAAACTCGAATTAGTGCAAAACAGAGCCACACGCTTCATTCTTAAAAACTACACGCGTACAAGCATCACCTCACTAAAGGAAAAACTTGGGCTACCACCTCTTGCAGACAGAAGGAAAATCTCAAGACTTGCATCATTACATACTTTGTATTACCACTGCCCATCGAAGAGAGAACTGTATTGCCTGGCTGCACCGCATATTTCCGCGCGTACTGACAATTCGCAAAAACTTCATTTGGTCACTCCACGAACAAACCTCTTTAAATTTTCACCATTACAGTTAGCTTCATACGAATGGAACTCTCTTCCTGATAATATATTAATCATCCAAGAATCCTCTGCTTTCAGAGATTCTCTTAATACTTACTTATACGCATAGCAACCGTAGCACCTGTTTTCTTGTTCTATTTCTTTTATGTTTGTGTTTTGAATAATGTTGCACTTGCCCCCCCCCCTTATGTAAAGCCCTACGGGCGCTTTAAGGGTATAATAAATGAAATTAAATGAAAAATATTATAAGCACCATAAATTGTATCTATTATATAAGGTGGTTCCAGTCACCAGGCTCGATCTAAATTGTACCGTAAAAATTGACGCCTGCAAGTAGGCATCTAAACTTTTCGTCAAAGGTGTATTTCACAGGTTGGTTTTTTCTTGTAAAGTTACAAAGCGTAGTTCTCTTTTAGTAAAACAATAGGGCCCCGAAACTCGCCAGGGTCTACGGCGGGCGGCGACCCAGACTACCAAGTCCAGTAGCAGGGTGTTTTTGGCGTTTCTATTGATAGATGGCAGAATTCTAAGATAGATGCGTCGCAAGCAGCGTCTGAAGGTGCAGCCGACCAGCGAACGATAGCAGACGACACGCCGACGAAATTCGTTGGCAGCAAAAGCGCCGCCGTTATGAAGACGCGTTTTTTTTTTTACTTTGAGTTTTGCTTTTATTGTTCGCATTTATTTTTTAACCGAAGGTACATTTCAAAACGATTATATTTATTTTAATAAACCACGGTGGTCGCGAGCCGTCGTGATAAGGAGTTAGCGCCATCTATCAATACGAACGCCAGACGCACCCCGCTACTTGACCCCTGTCGTCTGCGTTGCCGTAGACCCTGGCAAGTTTCTCGGCCTTATTTTTTACAGAAAGAAAGCTACGCTTTGTAATTTTACAAGGAAAAACCGACCTGTGCATTACACCTTTGACGATAAGTTTAGATTGCTACGTGCAGTCGTCGATATTTACGGTTCATTTTAGATTGAGCCTGGTGACTTGGACCACCCTATATTATCCCATCACATAATCAATATTACTAAACGTGTCACCGCTGGCCTTTACGGTACGGGCTCTTTCTTTCTGCGGTGCCACGGCTCTCCTGAGCCAATAAAGATCCGAATCATTATTATTCTTAATATATTTATTTGTAGTAAAAGTATACGTTAATATTTTTTTTTTTGTATTAGCCAATTTCCCCGCGGCCCGTTCTGCGATAGATAAACATGACACAATTAAATAAGTTAATTATCAGTGCTGCATATCATTTAATATCAAAATGTTCGCGTAAACTTTCTGTGAGCCTGACGACATCATTTGTGCTCTCTGTGTTCGCCCAGGTACAAGAACAAGCTTCTCCTATTAGACACGGCACATTCTAAACTAACCAGAATAGGAATCATGACCAATTGTTGAAGAGTGGTGTTAACTACGTCGTTGCTACCACGCAGATGGAGAGAGCTTTAATAACCAAATCCAGGGACTGCAATGTTCGGGATACCCCATGTCCGTTTTGATGGATGTGGCATAAAGTATGTTAATGCATGGGGAAATATTAGAGCGAAGCAAGAAGGAGAGAAGCCAGCCAGCTATAGTGTCGTAAATTCATTGCGGTTCACATGACTTGAAAAAGGTAGCTAACATGTTCGATGTCAAGGTTGTGCTGCCAAGCAGGAGATTAAGTGTGTGAACCGACATGAAGGCGCAGTATACGAGATTTTATTCTCGAGTGGTAGCGTGTACATGTATGTGCCAGACTGGCCGCTGTGTGAACATGAGATTGAGAGAGCATGCAATGTCTCTGATATCATCACAGACGGGGCGGCATCTTGCACTAAATGTACGAGATCGCAAGTATATCACTTTATTCCATTGAGCAAAAATCCTTACGCAATTCAATCATCAAAAACAAAATAAATGTATTAGGCGCAAGTCGTAGTAGCATAAAGGGTTACATACATTAGTGCATCGTCCGATGCCTTATCGGCGAAGGAACATCACTACTTTCAATAGGTGCAGACAAATGCAGGTTGGTGCACTTCCGGTCGCATCTCAATGTACATACAGGAAATACACTGCCTGCCCTTTTCTGCACTGCTGCAGGAAATGCAGGTAAATTGAAAGAGGCTAGTGTGTCGTCTCCGAACTTTGTTACCCTGCCGTAATTTTCAGATGCCTCATCTTTCCCTTGTTTTCGTGTATTTCAATGGAGCGGGTTTCACTTTCAATTTTCGTTTTGCTGCATTTTCTTCCGCTTTTTTGTTTTGGTGCGTTTATATTAGTGAAACTTCTTAATTTTCGATCTTAACGTTTTTTCTTATTTTGATGTTAAAATCATCTATGCTTTCCTTCGTCTCCTTTTAGTTTTTCTTTCTCAGTTTATATATTTCATTGTACTTCTGTTTCATATTTGTATCTTTACTAAACATCAGTTGCGAGTCATTGCTTGTCCATATCTGTATTCTACTCGTCCTCGTCTTTGGCGCTATCTTCATTTATGTAGCACAGGAAGGCACAAACTTCCTCTACTGATAGAAGTCATCTAACTTCCAGGGTGTTTATGAGCACCGTTGTGCAGGGATATCATGAAAGTCCCTGGAAGACAAAAAGTGCGCTCTGTACCGCCCTTAATATGTTAACTTGTGAACTCCAGTGAGTTAAAAAGTGCGTTAAACAGAGACCATAATAAGGGTAGTTATGTGAACGTCTGATAAATATAATGGGGTAAGCCAACAGCCCTAGTAGACCGACGACCTTACAGCCAGTTTTCTTACACCACCGCCGCCGCCACGCATCGCGGAAACTGAAGTCTTTTTGCAAGCGCCACAACTCGTCCGATGGTCTGAGCGAGCAAAGCACGAGCCGGCATGAACTGTCGGGTGAACTTGAGCCTGACTCATATGAACAACAGTTACGGCGGTGTCACGCCACTGATATCTACTATATTAGGCTGGACGGCGCATAGCTTTTTTTCGAGCCTAGGTCAACTGAAGTCACCAGACGTTCGATGTTTTTCCCTCAAGTCGGACGTCAGCTGGGCTTTTTACACATTGTCACAGCGTGGTATGAACTAACTGCGAAGACTGTGCAAGCGCTAGGGGCTTGCCTCGACTAGGGCACCCTACGTTGACTGCCTTGACAGGACCACTCGCCCCACAAGGCCTTGTGCAGCCTCCGAGGCTTCATTCCAAGGAACTGTCTCGCCCTTTCAGCATGCGCGGCTAACAATAGTTCATGCTAAGGCGGTTGACAGGACCAATCGCCCCACAAGGCCTTGTGCAGCCTCCGAGGCTTCATTCCAAGGAACTGTCTCGCCCTTTCAGCATGCGCGGCTAACAATAGTTCATGCTAAGGCGGTTGACAGGACCACTCGCCCCACAAGGCCTTGTGCAGCCTCCAAGGCTTCATCTCAAGGAACTATCTCGCCCTTTCAGCATGCGCGGCTATCAATAGTTCATGCTAAGGCGTTGACCGGACCACTCGCCCCACAAGGCCTTGTGCAGCCTCCCGAGGCTTCATCTCAAGGAACTATCTCGCCCTTTCAGCATGCGCGGCTATCAATATTCAGCTAAGGCGGTTGACCGGACCACTCGCCCCACAAGGCCTTGTGCAGCCTCCGAGCCTTCATCTCAATGAACTATTCGGCCCTTTCAGCATGCGCGGCTAACAATAGTTCAGGCTAAGGCGGTTGACAGACCAATCGCCCCACAAGGCCTTGTTGCAGCCTCCGAGCTTCATCTCAAGGAACTATCTCGCCCTTTCAGCATGCGCGGCTATCAATAGTTCATGCTAAGGGCGTTTTGACCGGACCACTCGCCCCCACAAGGCCTTGTGCAGCCTCCGAGGCTTCATCTCAAGGAACTATCTCGCCCTTTCTGCATGCGCGGCTAACAATAGTTTCATGCTAAGGGGTTGACAGGACCACTCGCCCACAAGGGCCTGTGCAGCCTCCAGGCTTCATCTCAAGGAACTATCTCGCCCTTTCAGCATGCGCGGCTATCAATAGTTTCATGCTAAGGGCGGTTGACCGGACCACTCGCCCCACAAGGGCCTTGTGCAGCCTCCGACTTCATCTCAGGAACTATCTCGCCCTTTCAGCATGCGCGCTACTTGGCAGCAGCACAGGCGACACATCGACACAACGCTTATTTCTGTGAGCTTGCCATCTTACAGCTGATCATCGTCGGGTCCTTTGGTGACTCATCGACCATGCAGCACGTTTCATCTGCTCACTACGTCGCCACTTCTCGCTGGTGATTGGTCTGGCCCTCGTCCGTCACCAGGGGCCAGGCATACAAGAACCGGTCCGCCACAAGCCGCAGCCACTTGGCAGCAGCAACGGCGACACATCGAACAACGCTTATATTCTGTGGACTTGCCATCTTACAGCTGATCATCGTCGGGTCCTTTGGTGACTCATCGACCCTGCAGCACGTTCATCTGCTCACTACGTCAGCCACTTCTCGCTGGTGATTGGTCTGGCCCTCGTCCGTCACCAGGGGCCAAGGCAATACAAGAACCGGTCCGCCACAAGCCGCAGCCACTTGGCAGCAGCACGGCGACACATCGCCACAACGCTTATATTCTGTGACTTGCCTCTTACAGCTGATCATCGTCGGGTCCTTTGGTGACTCATCGACCCTGCAGCACGTTCATCTGCTCACTACGTCAGCCACTTCTCGCTGGTGATTGGTCTGGGCCCTCGTCCGTACACCAGGGGCCAAGGCATACAAGAACCGGTCTGCCAGTGACTTTTGATTAGCGTCGCGACAGGGGAGTCCTCGTGCCACCAGGTGTTAGGTATGCTACTCGAAATAAGCATCTTACCTATTCCTTAAAGGGGCCCTGCATTGACTTTTTTACTGGTTTTTATTTTGCACCGAACATGAGCGCACTGGACGTAGTAACTTATGAAACTTTTCTTTTCTCAAATTTCGCTTTATTTTAAAAGTTATAGGCAAAATAGAATTACAAAAACAAGCGAAAAAAACTTCCCTCATGACGTCGTAGGTCCTGGCTTGAGTGGCCGTGAACTAGAGGAGGGGTAGTGGGGTCATCGAGCGTTCACGGCTGCCGCACTCCGTTTCGACGGCTCGAGAGGGCGCCACTAAAGCATGTGTTGGATAGGCTGTATGAAGCGGGCGGCCAGGGCGGCTCGCATTGCATTCGCTGCGCGATTAAAGACTAATTCGGCATAACACTTCATTGGCCACAAACGACAGCAAACACGGGGTAATGATCAGTTCAGAACGGGAGCCACTTTGCGCTGCCATACCGCCAAATGGCCGAAGCGCCAGCCAAGCCCGCGCCGAAGGCCTTCGGAACGCTCGGAACCGGTCGGATCCTGGAGCCGGTATACGATCGCAGCGCCGCCGCGTACGTCCGGGATTTTTCTACGCTCGCCGTTCGTCGGGGCCTCATCCCACTAGCCCTTTCTGGTATGCGCCGTTTTTTCCACCGCTTGGTGGCGGGTATGTCGACGGGTCATTTCTTGTTTCCGTACTTTATAAACTGCATTTTGTTTCTTTTCTGATCTAAAATACTGTACAAAAACTAGTTTCATACATAATTGAAACGGTTCGCGACACTTATATTTTGTATCTCGACTAAAAAAAATGCTTTTAGCAGCTCTGACCACTTGGCAGCAGCACGGCGACACATCGACACAACGCTTATATTCTGTGACTTGCCATCTTACAGCTGATCATCGTCGGGTCCTTTGGTGACTCATCGACCCTGCAGCACGTTCATCTGCTCACTACGTCAGCCACTTCTCGCTGGTGATTGGTCTGGCCCTCGTCCGTCACCAGGGGCCAAGGCATACAAGAACCGGTCCGCCACAAGCCGCAGCCACTTGGCAGCAGCACGGCGACACATCGACACAACGCTTATATTCTGTGACTTGCCATCTTACAGGTTAGCACGATATCTTTTTTGAACTTCACTCATTATCGCTTTCAATCGCCGTTGCTGCTGCCCGCAAATTGTTTTGACTGGCGTCGTGTTAGTTACATACTTGATTTGTGTTTTGCTTATCGGACAGTACTGTGCGAGGCTCTTAAGCACAACCCGTCATGGGAGCTGAGGGCAAAGACCTCGTGAAAGCATTAGAAGATCTTCGCCGCGAGCTTAGAGCTGATCTGCGTGGCTTAAAGGAGAGCGTCAAGTTCTGTAACGAGACATGTGATGGAGTGAACTTCATAAAGAACGACATGAAAGAATTACGAAACGATATAATGAAACTAACAAAAGAAAATCAGGATCTCTCCGCGGAAAATGCCATGCTTCGCGCAAAAGTGGACGAACTCGAACAATATCAAAGATCTAATAATCTTGAAATTAAAGGGGTGCCAGCCCAGGGAGATGCAACAGATGTTGTCAAGAGAATTGGCGCCCTTCTTGATGAACCAGTGGAGGATGCAGACATTGACGTCTGCCACCGGGTTGCCACTTTCAAGCCAGATGAAAAGAATATAATTATTCGCTTTGTCCAGCGCACAAAAAGAAACAAAATTTTGGAAAAAGCTAAGAAAGCACGGCTCACAACTGCATCCCTTGACTATGGCGGAGCAGCCTCCCCTGTTTATGTTAACGAACACTTAACGAGCACAAACAAAAAACTGTTGGGAACCGCCATCGCGCAGAAGCGAAGAGTAGGGTGGAAGTTCGTGTGGTGCTCCGGTGGAAAGGTGTTCGCGCGCAAAAATGAGACGTCTGAAGTGCTAAAAATTACTTGCCTAGCTGATGTTGAAAAAATTGCAAACTGAGCTGGCCTATTTGTAATAGCCTAGTGTACCCCTAGGATAGACATGGCTGTCTCTGGCACCTATTACCAACCTCAGGAGCTTAATTCGTTAGTTGCGAGAACTAATCATAAGTCTGTTAAATTCTTTCACCTAAACGTTAGGTCAGCGCGATCTAAAACGGACGAACTTTCTTCGCTTTTTGAGACGTTTCAAATAAAGTTTGATATTGTCATGCTCACCGAAACTTGGTACAGGAATGACAGTGATTCTTTTTTTCTTCTGCCTGGGTACGCTCATTTTTATTTAAATCGTACACAAACACGTGGCGGCGGAGTATCTATGCTGATATCAGATAACGACTTTGAAATTGTACCCACGTTTTCTAGGATTACGAATGATTACGAAGTCCTCTGCGTACGTAAAAACCTTGACATGTATTGTGTTCTGTATCGGCCGCCGAATGGAAAGGTGCATGAGCTGCTAGATTTTCTAGATAAGATGTTTGCTACAATATGTGAAACAAAGTGCAATTTCATCCTCGGAGGGGACCTCAATATTGATATGCTTCAGGTGTCTCATTATCAGTCGGAACTTTTATTGTTATTATCTTCGCATAATCTTCGGAATATGATACTCCAGCCCACGCGTATTACAGTGTCATGTTCTTCGTTACTTGACCTTTTCATTACCAATCATGACATCTCTGACATTACTGCTGGGGTTGTCTGTTCTGATATAAGTGACCATTTGCCTATTTTCATGCTGGTTCATAAGCAAACGTCATCTTCAACGAAGGTCAGCGGTAGTTCTTCCCCTAGATACATCCAAAATATTAACGATAAAACATTGCAGACTTTTAGAAGAAATATTGAAGGCGCAGAATGGAATAGTATACTGGACATAACCGATGTTAACAAAGCTTATGACATGTTCATTGAAGTTTTTAAAAATATGTATACTTCTTCGTTTCCGTTAAAAATAGTGAAGACAAACAAACATGCACGTAAGCCCTGGGTTACTAAGGAACATTTAAAATCGATGCGCATTAAAACTGCCTTATACCAAGCATTTTTAAAATCGAGGAACTTAGAAAAGCTTTCGGAATTCAAATCATTTAGGAACCGCCTAAATGCAGATTTAAGACGTGCAAAGCGCGTCTACTACATGCATCAGTTTGACTCCGAATGTATGAAACGCCCCGATTTGCTTTGGAAAAGAGTTTCTGCTCTTTCAGGTAAGACGCCCAATTACGAGAAAATAGAAAAGCTGCTTATTAACGGAATAGAAAAGTGTGGCTCTCCTTTATCCAATGAATTTAATAATTTCTTCGTTAAGGTCGGCGCGGGAACTTATTGTAGTGATGCAGCTGAAAATATACCGAGAGTGTGTGATTCTATCTTTTTTCATCCTACCGACGAAAATGAAGTATACTCTACTATAATTAATTTACGAAACAATTTCAGTACCGATGTTGATAACCTCAATATTAAACCCATAAAATATGTTGCTGATCTCATTTTGCCTTATATAACACACATTTACAATCTTGCTTTTTCATCTGGCGTATTTCCAATGAAAATGCAAATTGCTAAAGTCATCGCACTGTTCAAATCGGGAGATAAAAACAATTTGGGGAACTATCGTCCTATATCAATACTCCCTGTTTTTTCGAAGGGATTGGAAAAGATTATACACTCCAGGATTACAAATTTCTCATCAAATCATAATCTTTTAGCCGAGTGTCAGTTTGGATTTAGAAAATTTAGGTCAACCGAAACTGCACTTTTGCACCAGAAAGAGATCATACTTGATAGATTAGAGAAAAAGTTGGCAACTATTGGTGTATTTTTAGACTTTAGTAAAGCCTTCGACTGCATTGATCATGGTATTCTTTTAGACAAGTTATTTTCTTACGGCTTTCGAGGTGTTTCGTTTTCCCTGTTAAGGTCTTATTTGCAGTACCGTTGCCAATATGTTTCCATAAACGATCATAAATCATCCATACTTGAAATTTTGTGCGGGGTACCGCAAGGCAGCATTCTAGGACCTCTTTTATTTCTTTTTTATATCAACGACATCATTTCTATAGACTCCGAAGTCGAATTTATTGTTTATGCTGATGATACGGCTATGATCATTTCTGGTGTAAATATTGAAGAAGTTGTTGCTAAAACCAACAATGTTCTCTTCAAATTAAGGGTGTGGTGTGCAAATAATTCTCTCCGTCTAAATACTGATAAAAGTAAGGCTGTGTTTTTCCAACTACACTCAGGCACTCGGCTTAACTTATCCACTCCTCTGTATTATGGTCCAGATGTTATTCATTTTACTGATAAGGTTAAAACTTTGGGTGTGTTTTTTTCCTATAATATGTCTTGGAATGAGCATGTGGGGCACATCTGTAGTAAACTGTCAAGAGTAGTAGGCGTACTAAATAAATATAGATATATTTTACCCACCAGTGTTAAACTTCAACTTTATAGGTCCCTTTTTTATCCCCACTTAACATACGCCCATCTTGTGTGGGGATCTACTGGTCTGACCAATTTTAACACACTCAGAGTTTTACAAAAGAAAGCTATTCGTGCCGTGGCAGATGTCCCATGGACGTCCCCCTCTCTACCTCTCTTTGAAAAATATAAAATAACTGACGTATCAGATATTTATCATCAACGTTTAATATTAACATATCAAGCTGCAACTCGTGGTAATCACGAAACTTTCCTGAGATTGGCTGACCTTCGTCCACATATTTCATTATACCAAACTCGTCTCATTCATCCATGGCAAATTCCTCAATCACGAACAAATTTTGGACATCAGAGAATAAAGCATTTACTTCCAGAATTGCTAAATCATATTGCATCAGTGGGATTCGACATCACTTCATTTAATAAAAGAGACATTTATAGCACTATTAAAATGTGTACATAGCCATTTCTGTACTTTTGAAGTGTACCTACCATTGTATAAATTTAGCATAGTGCATATCTTGTAATTTGTTTTATGATTTCTTAAATGTGAAGCTGTTGCTGTCTGCTCTGTAGGGGTGCCGAGGGCTCGTCAAGCTGTGCATACAGCTTTTTTCCTCGGCATCCCCCATCGCTCAAGGTGGAAATAAACAATGTTCAATGTTCAATGTTCAATGTTCAATGTTCAATGTTCAATAGTTCATGCTAAGGCGGTTGACCGGACCACTCGCCCCACAAGGCCTTGTGCAGCCTCCGAGGCTTC
The DNA here is from genome assembly GCA_013358835.2 of Ixodes persulcatus. Lineage (NCBI taxonomy): Eukaryota > Metazoa > Arthropoda > Arachnida > Ixodida > Ixodidae > Ixodes > Ixodes persulcatus. The sequence goes on from JABSTQ010010203.1 coordinate 201,945, forward strand.
ATCTCAAGGAACTATCTCGCCCTTTCAGCATGCGCGGCTAACAATAGTTCATGCTAAGGTGGTTGACAGGACCAATCGCCCCACAAGGCCTTGTGCAGCCTCCGAGGCTTCATCTCAAGGAACTATCTCGCCCTTTCAGCATGCGCGGCAATCAATAGTTCATGCTAAGGCGGTTGACCGGACCTCTCGCCCCACAAGGCCTTGTGCAGCATCCGAGGCTTCATCTCAAGGAACTATCTCGCCCTTTCAGCATGCGCGGCTATCAATAGTTCATGCTAAGGCGGTTGACCGGACCACTCGCCCCACAAGGCCTTGTGCAGCTTCCGAGGCTTCATCCCAAGGAACTATCTCGCCCTTTCAGCATGCGCGGCTAACATTAGTTCATGCTAAGGCGGTTGACCGGACCACTCGCCCCACAAGGCCTTGTGCAGCCTCCAAGGCTTCATCTCAAGGAACTATCTCGCCCTTTCAGCATGCGCGGCTATCAATAGTTCATGCTAAGGCAGTTGACCGGACCACTCGCCCCACAAGGCCTTGTGCAGCCTCCGAGGCTTCATCCCAAGGAACTATCTCACCCTTTCAGCTTGCGTGGCTAACAATAGTTCATGCTAAGGCGGTTGACCGGACCACTCGCCCCACAAGGAATTGTGCAGCCTCCGAGGCTTCATTCCAAGGAACTGTCTCGCCCTTTCAGCATGCGCGGCTAACAATAGTTCATGCTAAGGCGGTTGACAGGACCAATCGCCCCACAAGGCCTTGTGCAGCCTCCGAGGCTTCATTCCAAGGAACTGTCTCGCCCTTTCAGCATGTGCGGCTAACAATAGTTCCTGCTAAGGCGGTTGACCGGACCACTCGCCCCACAAGGCCTTGTGCAGCTTCCGAGGCTTCATTCCAAGGAACTGTCTCGCCCTTTCAGCATGCGCGGCTAACAATAGTTCATGCTAAGGCGTTGACAGGACCAATCGCCCCACAAGGCCTTGTGCAGCCTCCAAGGCTTCATCTCAAGGACTATCTCGCCCTTTCAGCATGCGCGGCTATCAATAGTTCATGCTAAGGCGGTTGACCGGACCACTCGCCCCACAAGGCCTTGTGCAGCCTCCAAGGCTTCATCTCAAGGAACTATCTCGCCCTTTCAGCATGCGCGGCTATCAATAGTTCATGCTAAGGCGGTTGACCGGACCACTCGCCCCACAAGGCCTTGTGCAGCCTCCAAGGCTTCATCTCAAGGAACTATCTCGCCCTTTCAGCATGCGCGGCTATCAATAGTTCATGCTAAGGCAGTTGACCGGACCACTCGCCCCACAAGGCCTTGTGCAGCCTCCGAGGCTTCATCCCAAGGAACTATCTCGCCCTTTCAGCTTGCGTGGCTAACAATAGTTCATGCTAAGGCGGTTGACCGGACCACTCGCCCCACAAGGAATTGTGCAGCCTCCGAGGCTTCATTCCAAGGAACTGTCTCGCCCTTTCAGCATGCGCGGCTAACAATAGTTCATGCTAAGGCGGTTGACAGGACCAATCGCCCCACAAGGCCTTGTGCAGCCTCCGAGGCTTCATTCCAAGGAACTGTCTCGCCCTTTCAGCATGCGCGGCTAACAATAGTTCCTGCTAAGGCGGTTGACCGGACCACTCGCCCCACAAGGCCTTGTGCAGCTTCCGAGGCTTCATTCCAAGGAACTGTCTCGCCCTTTCAGCATGCGCGGCTAACAATAGTTCATGCTAAGGCGGTTGACAGGACCAATCGCCCCACAAGGCCTTGTGCAGCCTCCAAGGCTTCATCTCAAGGAACTATCTCGCCCTTTCAGCATGCGCGGCTATCAATAGTTCATGCTAAGGCGGTTGACCGGACCACTCGCCCCACAAGGCCTTGTGCAGCCTCCGAGGCTTCATCTCAAGGAACTATCTCGCCCTTTCAGCATGCGCGGCTAACAATAGTTCATGCTAAGGCGGTTGACCGGACCACTCGCCCCACAAGGCCTTGTGCAGCCTCCAAGGCTTCATCTCAAGGAACTATCTCGCCCTTTCAGCATGCGCGGCTATCAATAGTTCATGCTAAGGCGGTTGACCGGACCACTCGCCCCACAAGGCCTTGTGCAGCCTCCAAGGCTTCATCTCAAGGAACTATCTCGCCCTTTCAGCATGCGCGGCTATCAATAGTTCATGCTAAGGCGGTTGACCGGACCACTCGCCCCACAAGGCTTGTGCAGCCTCCAAGGCTTCATCTCAAGGAACTATCTCGCCCTTTCAGCATGCGCGGCTATCAATAGTTCATGCTAAGGCGGTTGACCGGACCACTCGCCCACAAGGCCTTGTGCAGCCTCCGAGGCTTCATCCCAAGGAACTATCCCGCCCTTTCAGCATGCGCGGCTAACATTAGTTCATGCTAAGGCGGTTGACCGGACCACTCGCCCCACAAGGCCTTGTGCAGCCTCCAAGGCTTCATCTCAAGGAACTATCTCGCCCTTTCAGCATGCGCGGCTATCAATAGTTCATGCTAAGGCGGTTGACCGGACCACTCGCCCCACAAGGCCTTGTGCAGCCTCCGAGGCTTCATCCCAAGGAACTATCTCGCCCTTTCAGCTTGCGTGGCTAACAATAGTTCATGCTAAGGCGGTTGACCGGACCACTCGCCCCACAAGGAATTGTGCAGCCTCCGAGGCTTCATTCCAAGGAACTGTCTCGCCCTTTCAGCATGCGCGGCTAACAATAGTTCATGCTAAGGCGGTTGACAGGACCAATCGCCCCACAAGGCCTTGTGCAGCCTCCAAGGCTTCATTCCAAGGAACTGTCTCGCCCTTTCAGCATGCGCGGCTAACAATAGTTCCTGCTAAGGCGGTTGACCGGACCACTCGCCCCACAAGGCCTTGCGCAGCCTCCGAGGCTTCATTCCAAGGAACTGTCTCGCTCTTTCAGCATGCGCGGCTAACAATAGTTCATGCTAAGGCGGTTGACAGGACCAATCGCCCCACAAGGCCTTGTGCAGCCTCCAAGGCTTCATCTCAAGGAACTATCTCGCCCTTTCAGCATGCGCGGCTATCAATAGTTCATGCTAAGGCGGTTGACCGGACCACTCACCCCACAAGGCCTTGTGCAGCCTCCAAGGCTTCATCTCAAGGAACTATCTCGCCCTTTCAGCATGCGCGGCTATCAATAGTTCATGCTAAGGCGGTTGACCGGACCACTCGCCCCACAAGGCCTTGTGCAGCCTCCAAGGCTTCATCTCAAGGAACTATCTCGCCCTTTCAGCATGCGCGGCTATCAATAGTTCATGCTAAGGCGGTTGACCGGACCACTCGCCCCACAAGGCCTTGTGCAGCCCCAAGGCTTCATCTCAAGGAACTATCTCCGCCCTTTCAGCATGCGCGGCCTATCAATAGTTCATGCTAAGGCGGTTTGACCGGACCACTCGCCCCACAAGGCCTTGTGCAGCCTCCGAGGCTTCATCCAAGGAACTATCTCGCCCTTTCAGCATTGCGCGGCTAACAATAGTTCATGCTAAGGCGGTTGACCGGACCACTCGCCCCCACAGGCAATTGTGCAGCCTCCGAGGCTTCATTCTCAAGGAACTAGTCTCGCCCTTTCAGCATGCGCGGCTAACAATAGTTCATGCTAAGGCGGTTGACCGGACCAATCGCCCCACAAGGCCTTGTGCAGCCGCCGAGGCTTCATTCCAAGGAACTGTCTCGCCCTTCAGCATGTGCGGCTACATATTTTCCTGCTAAGGCGGTTGACCGGACCACTCGCCCCACAAGGCCTTGTGCAGCCTCCAAGGCTTCATCTCAAGGAACTATCTCGCCCTTTCAGCAGGCGCGGCTAACAATAGTTCATGCTAAGGCGGTTGACCGGACCACTCGCCCCACCAAGGCCTTGTGCAGCCTCCAAGGCTTCATCTAAGGAACTATTCGCCCTTCAGCATGCGCGGCTATCAATAGTTCATGCTAAGGCGGTTGACCGGACACTCGCCCCACAAGGATTGTGCGCCTCCGAAGCTTCATTAAAGGAACTATCTCGCCCTTTCAGCTGCGCGGCTAAACAATAGTTCATGCTAAGGCGGTGATCAGACCAATCGCCCCACACGGCCTTGTGCAGCCTCCGAGGCTTCTTCCAAGGAACTGTCTCGCCCTTTCAGCATGCGCGGCTAACAAGTTAATGCTAAGGACGGTTGACAGGACAATCGCCCCACAAGGCCTTGTGCAGCCTCCAAGGGCTTTCATCTCAAGGAAACTATTCGCCCGTTCAGCATGGCGCGGCTATCAATAGTTCATGCTAAGGGGTTGACAGGAGCCACTCGCCCCACAAGCCTTGTGCAGCCTCCGAGGCTTCATCCCAGGAACTATCTCGCGCAGAAGGAGAGAAGCCAGCCAGCTATAGTGTCGTAAATTCATTGCGGTTCACATGACTTGAAAAAGGTAGCTAACATGTTCGATGTCAAGGTTGTGCTGCCAAGCAGGAGATTAAGTGTGTGAACCGCCATGAAGGCGCAGTATACGAGATTTTATTCTCGAGTGGTAGCGTGTACATGTATGTGCCAGACTGGCCGCTGTGTGAACATGAGATTGAGAGAGCATGCACTGTCTCTGATATCATCACAGACGGGGCGGCATATTGCATTAAACGTACGAGATCGCAAGTATATCACTTTATTCCATTGAGCAAAAATCCTTACGCAATTCAATCATCAAAACCAAAATAAATGTATTAGGCGCAAGTCATAGCAGCATAAAGGGTTACATACATCAGTGCATCGTGCGATGCCTTATCGGCGAAGGAACATCACTACTTTCAATAGCTTCATTCGGTCTAACTGCGCTTCCTTCACCGGTGCAGACAAATGCAGGTTGGTGCACTTCCGGTCGCATCTCAATGTACATACAGGAAATACACTGCCCTGCACTTTTCTGCACTGCTGCAGGAAATGCAGGTAAATTAAAAGAGGCTAGTGTGTCGTCTCCGAACTTTGTTACCCTGCCGTAATTTTCAGATGCCTCATCTTTCCCTTGTTTTCGTGTATTTCAATGGAGCAGGTTTCACTTTCAATTTTCGTTTTGCTGCATTTTCTTCCGCTTTTTTGTTTTGGTGCGTTTATATTAGTGAAACTTCTTAATTTTCGATCTTAACTTTTTTTCTTATTTTGATGTTAAAATCACCATGCTTTCCTTCGTCTCCTTTTAGTTTTTCTTTCTCATTTTATATATTTCATTGTACTTCTGTTTCATATTTGTATCTATACTAAACATCAGTTGCGAGTCATTGCTTGTCCATATCTGTATTCTACTCGTCCTCGTCTTTGGCGCTATCTTCATTTATGTAGCACAGGAAGGCAGAAACTTCCTCTACTGATAGAAGTCATCTAACTTCCAGGGTGCTTATGAGCACCGTTGTGCAGGGATATCATGAAAGTCCCTGGGAGACAAAAAGTGCGCTCTGTACCGCCCTTAATATGTTAACTTGTGAACTCCAGTGAGTTAAAAAGTGCGTTAAACAGAGACCATAATAAGGGTAGTCATGTGAACGTCTGATAAATATAATAGGGTAAGCCAACAGCCCTAGTAGACCGACGACCTTACAGCCAGTTTTCTTACACCACCGCCGCCGCCACGCATCGCGGAAACTGAAGTCTTTTTGCAAGCGCCACAACTCGTCCGATGGTCTGAGCGAGCAAAGCACGAGCCGGCATGAACTGTCGGATGAACTTGAGCCTGACTCATATGAACTACAGTAACGGCGGCGTCACGCCACTGATATCTACTATATTAGGCTGGACGGCGCATAGCTTTTTTTCGAGCCTAGGCCAACTGAAGTCACCAGACGTTCGATGTTTTTCCCTCAAGTCGGGCGTCTGCTGGGCTTTTTACACATTGTCACAGCGTGGTATGAACTAACTGCGAAGACTGTGCAAGCGCTAGGGGCTTGCCTCGACTAGGGCACCCTACCTTGACTGCCTTGACAGGACCACTCGCCCCACAAGGCCTTGTGCAGCCTCTGAGGCTTCATTCCAAGGAACTATCTCGCCCTTTCAGCATGCGCGGCTATCAATAGTTCATGCTAAGGCGGTTGACCGGACCACTCGCCCTACAAGGCCTTGTGCAGCCTCCGAGGCTTCATCCCAAGGAACTATCTCGCCCTTTCAGCTTGCGTGGCTAACAATAGTTCATGCTAAGGTGGGACGAAATAGAGTGCATTCAGGCGATGTCTTGTCTCATTCCTTCTTGTGCTTTATAGGGGTTTTTAACAATCCCGCTTTGAATTAAATCCTGATAATTAGGCATTTGAGCATCGGACGTAAACATATTTGATAAACTCGAATTCCAAAATGTTCACATTCAATCGCTTCCAAGGAGACTTTTCAGGTCTGTATGTGCGGTTGCTGCGCAAAACGCAGGCAGTCTTGATATGTAAAAAAAAAAAAAAATTCAGCGTCCTGGACGTTGTTTAAGACAACACTCGGAAGAGATCAAAAAAGCCTATTAGCCGTTCATCCTTCGCGGACAAGCCGCTTCATACCAGGCGGCTTGTCCGGGAGTGTGAAGTCAAGCGGCTGGTATAAATTAAAGTGGCTTCTTGCAAGTTCGCTCAATGCACCATCCAGCCCTCTAATGCAGAGGTGAGCGCCACAAATGAGTGGAACGCTTAGTGAGATCAGTCGGTTAGGTTTATGCCCTAGGTGGAACATAGGGAATTGAACAAGACCTTAAAGGCCATTACGGACAGCTGCGGTTGAGAGAGTTTGAGTGTGTTTAACTACGTTGCGTCGAGAAACGAAAGCGAGTCACCAGTACCTTTGTGCTACGTATAAACAGTGGAATCCAATTCAAGGAATAGATTGGCAAGCGACATTATAAAGAGGTATATCCTGGTTTCTCGCAACCGCAATGCCGTCAAACACACTAAAACAATCTCAAACGCAACCGTGCTTATAGGTTTTTTTATTGTGGGGTGCCAGATGAGTCCAAGGGAAACTCGACTGGGTCGCTAAATAAACCCATAAATTTAATAATAACAACGATACTGTGAGTCGCAGATTTAGGGAAATTTTATGAATCCCCGGTGGAGTTATATATTGGACATCGTTTGAATCCCAGCAAAAATGTTCCGAAAGCCGGGATTCATGATTAAAAAGCAAATACCTCCGAATTATATAACAATATCGACAACATATAAGTAGACGTTTCGTCTCCTGTGCGGGAGACATAATCAGTGCAGCCCAAGGACAATCCGACTATACTTCGTTTTAGCTTCGGTCCGAGCGCGGCCGATGTTATGAGCCGAAGGGCCAATCAAACAGCGAAAGAGGCACAACGTCATGGCGTGCTCTCTGTAGTTGATAGGACCAGCCGGTATTCGCTGCCTCTCTCTGTTCACTGTTTCTCCGCCAGCTTGTCCTATCAAGTGCAGAGAGCACGCCATGACGTTGCGCTCTTTACGCTGTTTGATTGGCCCCTTGGCTCATAACATCGGCCGCGCTCGGACCGAAGCTGAAACGAAGTATAGCTACCAGCAACCGAACGCCTGCGTTGTCCTTCTCTTCATCTGTAGCGGTGCTCCCCACAACTTCTTCATCCATGGAATACGGTAGACATCATCATTACGGCACTTGTTTCAACTTCGTTTTCGTCCGTAGTAGATGGGACGTTAAATGATGACTCTAAAATATTTCAGGATGTCGGTGTGCACGCGGAGGGAGCCGCGGCTATAATTGCAGGCGGATGGGTCGCTACGAATAAACATTATTCCAGATATATTCTGGAGACCGACCGTTGTTCACCTGCTAGGGTCACAGCGTTCGCGAGGTCAAACGTGTTACCAGTCGTTCAGAAATGGTCTACCAAATCAGTTTTTGATCTTGTGGCATGTGTTGCCTTCTCCATGTCTCCTTTGTGCTCTTTGAGGCGGGTGCTTCGTTTCCGGCCGGTTTCTCCGATGTAACACTTGTCACAGTTCTCACAGTTCACTTTATATACAATACCACTTTGCGACTCAGGAGGGGTGGGATCCTTTGGCTTAGAAATTAGGTCACGTAATTTTATATGGGGTTCGAAAGTTGTTCGGATACCAAATGGGGGGAAGGGACGGCGAATAGAACCTGAGACGCCTTTTTACGTAAGGGATGGTCACCACACCTCTTTGTAATTATGTCGCTTTGGTTGTTCCTTGCTGCATCTGTTGAAACCTGTTTTCAATAAACCCTCGTGAATACCCGCACCTCAAAGTTTATCCGACAACCATATGAACACACAGTGCTCGTAAATCTGAATTTGAAGGGAAATGTTCTGATCGGCTAATTAAAGTTCTTACAACAGCTCGCTTGTGTTCCACAGGGTGATGAGAATCGAAACTCAAAAAGTTACCGGTATCGCAAGGTTTACAATACACGGTGGTTTCAATATGAACGGTGTCACTTCGGCAAACAGTTACGTCCAGAAAAGGTAGCGTGTTATTTTGTTATACTTCTCGCGCGAACTGTACTGACGGTTTAATGCTGTTTAGGGTTGCATGGAAGTCGTTGACGTGATCTTCATTCAAACGAACGCAAGTGTCATCTGCATAAGGTCGATAGAATTTTACAGAGCATGCTTTTCTTCTTACGTGGTTTGCTCTATGTGTTCCATCGCCAGATTAGCCAAGGTCACGGATACCGGACTACCCATTGGGCAGCCTTCGAACGAAAAACTTTCAAACCCCATATAAACTTACATTACCTCATTTCTAAGCCAAAGGATCCCACCCCTCTTGAGTCGCAAAGTGGTATTGTATATAAAGTGAACTGTCAGGACTGCGACAAGTGTTACAACGGTGAAACCGGCCGAAAACGGAGCACCCGCCTCAAAGAGCACAAAGAGACTGGTAGAAGGCAACACACGCCACAACATCAAAAGGTGAACTGGTGGACCATTGTTGGACGACTGGTCACACTTTTGACCTCGCGAATGCTGTGACCCTGGCAGGTGAACAACGGTGGGGCTCCAGAAGATATCTGGAATCATGGTGTATTCGTAGCGACCTACCCGCCTGTAATTCTAACCGCTGCCCTCTTCCCGACGTGTACACCGACATCCTGAAATAACTTAGTGTCATCATATAACGTCATATCTACTACGGACGAAAAAGAAGTTGAAACGAGGGCGTGGTGATGATGTCTCCGGTACGCCATGGACGAAGAAGTCGTCGGAACCAGCGCTACGGATGAAGAGAAAGACAAAGCAAGCGTTTGGGTGCTGGTAGCTACTCCGGTTGTTTTTAGGCTGCACTGATGATGTCACCCGCAGAGGGGACGAAACGTCTACTTATAAATTGTTGATATTGTTATATAAGCCGGAGGTATTTGCTTTTTAAGTTTTAAATCCCCTCAAAGAAGTGCCCGTGTACGCCCCTATCTTAGAGTGTAGGATTCTTCCTGAGATCCTGCTTAAACCCGGAGACGCGTATCTGCCTGGAACGTTACTCCTATTGATGCGCTGGCCGCCTTCAAATAAGTGGTCCCTAGATTCTCACCTGATGACGTCATCAAGTGTCAATAGCTTACCGCCTGCAATTCTGGTTGTGTAACAACGCTGTGGTTGATGTAACAGACACCTGTTCTGCTGCAGCTCGTTCTCTGGCTTGAAAATCAACGGCTCCTAGTGAAATTGCCATTTGTGTGATAATTTGTCGCGTCCAATCAACATATATGGATCATACATGATATATAAGAACCGTATAAGAACTATATAAGATATGCAAGAACATGTAAGAACCATATAAGAAACTTGAAAGAACTACTCACAAGTTTCTTATATGGTTCTTATATGTTCTTATATATCTGATATAGTTCCTATATGATTGTTATATGGTCCTTATACAGGGTGTTTTTTTATTATTACAGATTTGTTTCAAAAGAAAACCATGAAAGCTACACTTATGCGGTTCGTGCGAGTGAGTTATACGGCCAGAGGGACATTATGTAGGTGGCTAAACTTTGCGATAAGTCGGCTAAGTTATTAAAATTCGTTAATTAACTTTTCTATCATTTAAAATCGACATATAGTTCCAAATACAAACTTCATGAGCATGATAAAAAGCCACTAAATGAGTATTTTTTAGAAAGACTTTGTGCGCATGAGAAGCGTAGCAGTACACTAAAGTTACCACTCGTGGAGCAGGTACAAGGCTAGCGGTTGCGGAAAGGCGCCCGCGCGATTTTTCCGTCTCTTATTTAGCCCCAGCCTTGCACCTGCTCCACGAGTGGTAACTTTAGTTCACTTTTATGCTTCTCACGCCTTCAAAGTCGTTTTGAAAATTACTGATTTAGTGGTTTTCGATGACGCTGAGCAAGTTTCTAACTGGAACCAAATGTCTATTTTGTTTAATTAAAAAACTAATTAACAAATTCTAATTAATTAGCTGACTGATGGTTACGATTAGCCCTGTTTACTATGTCCCCCTGGCCGTATAACTCACTAGCACAAACCGCATAAGTACAACTTTCACGTTTTTTTTTTTTTTTTAAACAAATCTCTAAATAAATAAAAAACGCCTTGCCTTTTTTTATATATCTTCTATGATTCCTATGTGTTTACTGGTCACAGACATTTTTCATAAAAATGAAATTTTACAATAGGGGGAAGCTTCGGCATCCCGGGTTGGGGGCTCCGCTAAGATAGCGACACTCGCGTCGCCGATGCCTTTCGCCGGGACTTCTAAGACCAACCGCCAGGAAGGCGACATACGACAGCAGGGAACGCCGGCTCCTCTGACGTTATTTGTCGCCCCTTCGAGACGACGTTCGGTGTATGGGCAGGATGGGACGCCAAATACGCCAGTTCAAAACGCGTTCTAGGCACCGTACCTCTACCGTGCTGCCGAGGCGAATGGATATGTCGCGTACCTTCAGCAGCAGATTGTAGTTGACGAACGTTGCTACGCTGGGCACCATGGAATCGTGCACTGGTAAATTAAGAAGCCCATAGTGGCGAATGTTTTTTGTCCAGATTTTCTCAAAGGCGTCAATTCCAGCTGTCGTGTTCAGGTGGTCGTACGCATCGAGTTCTTTGCTGCGAGAAATAAGGAAGGTGTGGGTTCTCGTTAGTTGTTTTTATTTCATATTTGCTTCCGAAGCCCTATTCAGGGTGAATCAATCCTTACATAAATCAGTCAGTCGGTCACTCATTCACTCACTCACTTATTTGATCAATCACTCACTCGATCAAAAAATCAAGAAATATATATTTTTTTTTTATTTTAACGACAGAGGGCATACCTGTAGGAAAACGCAGACGCGAGCGCGGCTTGCCGTTACAAAAAATACATGTTCTCAAACATGCTGCAGGATAACTTGGCTTTTACTACTAATTAAACCTCCTAAAAGCAAGAATTTGTTTTTTCCAATGAATGACTTAAACAAAAAGACTGGGAGAGTTTCTATTTATGAATAGGATCGTATGCCTTATGCCTATCTATCCGCCTTGATTGTTTGTCCTTTCTTAGTATAACAGATTGGGCATTTTACCGGATTACCTCAAAATTAGCAGAAAAGTAAGTACACAAAGAACACTTGTAACCCATGGTGACTCATTTGAAAGATGCTTGGAACAAGCAGTACTTGATTGTCTATATGGGTAGAAAACGCCAAAAAGGAGGGAGACGGGGGCGCCCGGGAATTACAGAGAGCCGAGCTCCGACTGGAATGATCAGCGGGTAGACGCGTTCAAACACGAACGCTGAAAGCCGGATTCCGGGTTCGGGTTTCGAACGGGTTCGACGAGTTAGTAGAGACAACGACAGCTAGCTGTCTCTACACAATATTTATTCCGGTCAGAGCTCGGCTCTCTAGCGTGCCCTAGTGGACTTATCCTTTTCCTCCCCCTCAGATTCTACCGGTACGTGGGCCACACAGTTTAAGGTGTATACAAGAGCCGTTACAAAACCTAGCGTTGGTTTACTTATAAACAGTGTCGGAAAATCTTCTACGGTAGATAAAAGCCCTGATGACTTTACTCTAATTAAATTCCTAGGGATGTAACACTTTGTACCGTAACTGAAAACAAGGAAGCTTTTTGATGCTAAGTGACTTCAGAATTGAGGTTTTTTCTGTCGCCTTTTTAATAATGGCCAACGGTCAGCCGGGAAGCAGGAAGAACATAACTTTGGAAAATATACTTCGAACGTGGCATGGAACAACTTGTTTAAAGAGGATTAGGCACCGTCTAAAATTCCCCCATTCCAAATTTTGAAATGGTGAGCGAAGGCATTTCCGACTGACCAGATAGGGGACGCCGCAGCCCGTTGCCCCTCGTCGGATCGCAGGTCAAGTGACGTGTGTGGCACGTGACAACAAGAGACAGCCAATCAGAGCTGCTTATTTCCGAGCAAAAGGTTTGCTTTTTGTGTTTGCTGCTTTTTTGTTTTGTCATTTTCTTTCCCAGCGTTTCAAATGTTCAAGGACGCTCTTTTTTGTTTAGTTTACATTTGGTTTGTTACGGTCGCGGGCACGGTATTGCAATGACCGACTTTGCGGGCGCGTTGAGTTAGTTTTTTGTTGTTTATCTGGAGTGTTATCTGTAATAGCGACAACGATATGAAGGCGTCTGGATACAGCACCACAATGTGCTTTCTGAGTGGAACGTGCTCTGCATTAAGTGTGTAGACGGGGTTTTGTAGTTCGCCATAGGAATACCAAGAAATGTTGGTCACGGGGAGATGCAGTGACGAGTCTCGACTTGTTGTCATTAACTTATTTTAGCGAATAGGGTGGCCATTTACTTTGACTAAGAGCCTCCGGTGATCAAAACGCGTCCTTTGCACACCTTTAAGTTGTTTAATTAAAAAAAGTGATAGTATTGAGAGATATTACTTTTCGATAAATAATTATGTTTAGGCAAGGACACAATACACCAATCGGATTTGTAGAATGTCATCACATCATTTCTGACTAGATTTTGGGGTGAATGCGAGTTAACACTTTCGTTTTCTTACTCACAACGCGCAAAGGTCTGCGTGCAATTTAATGTCTGAACTATGGTTGTGCGTTAAACAAATGCGCCGTTTTAAGTCCCGTTGACACTCCTGCGACCGAGTACGACTGAGAGAGACGAGATCTCTTAAAACTTCTTAAATTTTTTTATAACGAGGCAACACACTGGCATTGTGGCGCCATCTATGCGGTGACCCTGGAACTGCATTTCACAAGAGCGAAGGTTTCGCAGGATTTCCGAGGTCAAATGTGCGTGATAACCATAGAAAGGCTCGTTTATAACATTGACAAAAGTTTTTCGAGCCGACAAAGAAAGGATAATGCGCGAGAGTAATAAAAAAATATGCCAGACCGCCGAGTTTACACTGCTACCAAATAGATGGCGCCAGTGTGTCCTCTGGTTGTAAGAAGTTTTAAGGAACCCAGGTTTCAAGGGGCACTGACAACCCAAAGGTCGTATTTTTTTTTAATGTCTAAAACGATGCAACTTGTAGTCATAGACACGCAAAAAAAAAAACGCATCGCGAAAAAAAAATTTTTCGCGCGCACGCGCGCCTTTTTAGTTTTGGCGTTTAAATCTCCCGCCGCCACCTCCTTGCTTCTTTTGATCGGTGACGTCAAAAATCAGGAAATTTAGAAGCTTTGTAGGTGACATTTCTATAACATTTAATAACGGCAATCGTAAAACATGTTTTTTAACGCAATTGCGAACGCACTACGGCCCCTCTTTTTGAAATACCAGAAATCAGAGTTCGGTGTGATGTTGCTTCCTAGATTTGTACCCTCCCTCGGAAAACTTGGCGGCGCTCGTTGGCGAGCTTGGCGAGTCGGAGAAAAACCGTTTTTTTCCCGCCGGCGCCCTTGTATCCCTCACCTCCTCCTCGCTTGGGGTTGCCGTGGCAACGGTGGAGGTCCGAAAGAAAGTCGAGTCGCAGGAGACCGCAAAATTTGACACACTGCACTGGCGCGGATCGCGCGGGAACTTCAAATTCGGCATTTGGAAATTGTTTTTTTAATTCACAAATACTGAATTTTAAAGTTTCAAATTTTGAGGGTAATGTCCCGGCATCGTTTTCGATCGTTCCGGATAATTAAAAAAAATATGATTTTGGTGTGTCAGTGCTCCTTTAAGAGGTCGCAAGAGTGTGAACGGGCCTTTAGAGCGCAGCTCTTAGGCACCGTTTCCGGCTTGAGCGGCATCGGAATCGGCGTAGCCGCGCGGTGAATTATGGGAAATGTCCCATAATGCACGGCGCGGGAAGAGGAGGAGGGGGAGGTGAGGAGTTGGGGGAGGTCGAGGGGGAGAGGAGGAGGGGGAGAAAGAGGAGGGGAGGGGGAGGAGGGAGGAGAAGGAGAGGAGAGGAGGAGCTTGAAGGATGAGGGGAGGAGGAGGAAGGAGGAGGGGTATACCCTCCCCTCAGTACCCTTCCCTCTTTCTCCTCAAGGGCTGCGCTCCAATGGACTTGTTCCAAAACCGACGCGCCCCATCGCTTCGAAATGCCACGCAGTGCACTCTGGGAACTAGTTGGCCACTCAGTTTCGGTTTCGACTGAGCAGCTTCATCTAAAGCCTGGTTCAGACAGTTGCGTGTGACTGTTTAGGCCGGTTCAGACACTTGCGGTTGAGTGCGTTTGACTGCGTTGCGTCGAGAACCGAAAGCCAGTCACCGGCACATCTGTGCTTCGTATGAAGCGTGGAATTCAATTCAAGGACTCATCTTGGCACGCGATATCAGCAGCAGGGATGTCTTGGTTTCTCGCAGCCGCAACGCAGTCAAACGCAGTCAAACGCAACTGTCTGAACCAGGCTTTTGACTGCGTTTGACTGCGTTGCGGCTGCGAGAAACCAGGTCATCTCTGCTGCTTATATCGCGTGCGAAGATGATTCCTTGAATTGGATTCCACGCTTCATACGAAGCACAGATGTGCCGGTGACTCACTTTCGGTTCTCGACGCACCGCAGTCAAACGCACTCAAACGCAAGTGTCTGAAGCGACCTTCATGCTATCACGCCGCGACCGAACGCGCTGCTTGCGTTTTCGATTATCTGACTTTTTATGAATGTGCACTGCACTCATTCTCGAGAGATACAAAACGAAGACCGGGGCACATTCCTTGGTTCCCGAAACACCGGATATTTTGCGTGCGTATGCAAACGTAGTAAGACGCGGCTTAGTCACCTCACTCCACGAGCGCATCTTTGAGCTCCATGTCAGTAATCCCGTCTAGTACCAGTGAATTACAACTGAAATTTGGTCACGTTGAGACCTACACGTATTTTGTTTGCCAAACGTACGCTTCTTGTTGCTTCATTGGGCGAAAAGCAAGCCGCGTCCTCACAGGAGTATCAAAGTTCAGCCCAGCGTTGGCGCATGAACGTTTAATAAAACGCAATAAATTCGACCCCACTGCTGCACAAAAGTTGCTCTGATGTCTTCCTCGTGTCATCACATATCTCACACTCAAATTTTATGCTGATAGAAGATTAAGTTTTCGCAAACGCCGAGATCGGCTAGCTGCGACGGAGGCCCTAACAAGCGTCCCCTACTCCTTGCTAATCATTTTTGGACGAGCTTTTTCTGACGCCCAAGATTTGTGCCTGAACGGTGTGTCTGAAATTATCTCGGCATACTCAGTCAGGAAGAAAGCAAACAAATATCAAATATTATGGCCATTAGCAACCATCAAATGCGCTTTGAATAATTTCGTTCGTTTCGTGCACCGCATAGGGGTTCATGCCTGTCCGGCGCACTTCCGGCGAACGGTGCGACATTCTTCCCACGACTGGTCGACTTTTGCTTTCTTAGAACGGTTTGTACGTGCGAATGTGCCTATATGATTGCAGGATAACCTTTATGCGCATACGCGATGTTGAATATTAGTGGAATGCAAGCAGGTGGACTTCAAGTGCAGTGCTGCGGTGCAGTACAGATAAGAGATGAGAAGTGTGTTCTAATGGAGCTTTTCAATAGCGCCTCCGAGTTTTACATCGCGTACTCAGGTGTATTAAGAAAAAAAGTAATTGCAAAAAGTTATATTTCGTATATGTACGCATTTACTATGACTACGAGACTCCGGTGATCAAAAGGCGTCCTTTGCCAACCTTTAAGTTGTTTAATTAAAAAAGTGCTAGTATTGAGAGATACTACTTTTCGATAAATAATTATGTTTAAGCAAAGACACAATACACCAATGGGATTTGTAGAATGTCATCACATCATTGCTGACTAGATGTTTTGGTGAATGGGAGTTAACACTTTCGTTTTCTTATTCTCACAACGCGCAAAGATCAGCGTACAATTTAATGTCTGAACTATCGTTGCGCGTTAAGCAAATTCGCCGTTCTAGAGCGCAGCTCTTAGGCACCGTTTCCGGCTTGAGCGGCGTCGGCGTCGGTGTAGCCGCGCGGTGAAATATGGGAAATGTCCCATAATGCACGGCGCGGGGAAGGGGAGGAGGGGAGGTGACGAGGAGGGGGAGGGGAGGAGGGGGGAGGATGAAGAAGGGGAGGAGGGGGATAAAGAGGAGGAGGAGGAGGAGAAAGGAGAGGGGGAGGGAGGGGAAGGAGGGAGGGAGGAGCTTGAAGGAGGAGGGGAGGAGGAGGAGGGAGGAGGGGTATACCTTTCCCTTAGTACCCTTCTCCTCAAGAGCTGCGCTCCAATTCGGCGTTACATGGTGTTGTAAACGTCTTTCAGTTGTTTTTTTCCGAATTCGGTCACCAGTTTTAGCGTGCTGGCTCCGCAGTCGTTCCGAGCCCCAATACAAGCGAAATATTAGCTCTCTTCCTGGCAAGCATTCCGTCTACTTTCTGGGGCTAAAATATACAGATGCACTATCGGTTAAAAGAACTAAGGTCTGCTTTTACTCGCGCACGCCTCTCGGTTCGTTCCGGTCTAGTGCAGTTAGTTTTTACCTTTTGCGCGCTATACCTAGCTCCAGAAAGATAATCTCTTCGGGGAGCTATTGGGAGTTTAGAGTCGAAATACTGCCTTTAGTCCTTTGAGACCGTCTTTTCCCTGAAGTGTCGAGCAGAGGTCTGAAACTCATCCGAGTGTGGGGGCCAGATTGACCGAAAATAGCCCACCCCGAAAAGGGCGAGAGCCAACGGGAAAGGGAGAGAGATTAGGGGGAGGGGGGGGTGGCAAGCTGTGTCTATTTTGAGAGAAAACGCAAAGAACAAACACTAGTTTTTCTATTGCAAAGCAGCCGACTGTCCCAGCGGCATCCGAGATTTTTTAGACACGGAACTTTATGCATTCAGCTTGCTGTAAGCTCATCGTTTTTCCCTCTTTAGCTTTTATCTGCATATACTACTACCTTGGGCCCACACCTGATGTTATAAAAAGATTTGAAAAACCATCATACCACAGTGCTGGCAGTGTTCAATAGAACGAGAGAAAGCGCACCATCACAGCCCTCTGGCACAATTGACTAGATTCAAAAACATAGCAAAAATATGTCTTGATACGGCAGTGTTTGCTCTACTGGCAATTTGTCTAGCAGAATTATAAGCAAATACTTTAATTTTAAGGTATTCACAGTCAGGTAGAAGCCATAGTTTTATAGCTTCATCCTTGGCCGCGTTGCTCCTGCCGACCATGAGTTTGTGTGCCGTGCAGCCGAGGTGCCTCATTGAGAAATCGGCTTGCGTTTGTACACCCTACTTATATTGTAATTCCGGTTGATTTTGAAGAGAAATGGCTGAGTCGCTAACAGTTAGACAAAACAATTTTTCGGCCCTTTAAAAAAAAATGAAAAAGAAAAACAATCAGACTAGCGTAAAATGTGTTAACAGAGCAGAGCCTTTTGGGCGGAAATGAATCGACAACATAAAACTACTCTTTATGGCGCATGTGGCGCTCGAGGCATGGGAACGAGGGCTCGCAACCGCGGAATGCTTCTGGGTCACATCCCAGATGTAGTGGGCTACATGCGGTCCGCGGGTTGCGCGTTTAAGACCCTGCTGTAGAGTGTCAACAACATTACAATAACTAAAAAAAATGTCAACAGCACATGGAATGTTCGAACATTCTGCTAAAATGAAGAGAGCAAACTTTACCAGGGTTAATGACGGACGTGTACGCAGGCGACTGAATAGGCGAGGCCCAATCTTGTGGCGCCATGTCCCAAAAGGCGCAGCGAGCAGACGACAGAGTTCGTCGTCTCCTAGCGCTGTAGCTATGGGTAGTGGGTTGTAGAACTCAGAATCATCGCTAACGCGGTAGTCTGCGTTAAACCAGACAACGTTTGTGGCTATAATTTTATCTTGAATGGGGGTTACGCCCAGAAACTTTACCAAATAAATTCACCAACTAAATGCACTTGGAGGAATGTTTGAACTTTCTATTCAAAGGTAACAATTTTTCCCGCTCGTTTTGAAGAGATAAATTTATTCTAGACACCGCATTCATCTAGGTATGTTCCGGGAACCCAAAACGCGTCTTAAACCTACCTGTGTTCTATCGCTATTCCGTATTGCGTTGAACCAGTGTTGACCTCAGCGTACTTCAGAAACGACATGAACTTGTTTGGGCTGGTGTCAAGAAAGGAACCGTCTCTCTCCACGTAGAAGCTTTCGTAAAAAATGATGTCGCAGACGCCATCCGCGGGACCTTTGATCAGTTCTTGACGGATTGTACAAAAGATTGGCTTCTTCACAATTGGCATCCCTGCAAAAGAAAGTACACTAATGAGGAGAGCAATGTATTGGGACCGTGAGACAACCAAAGGGGGAGCACCGCTCCACTAAGGCAGGAAGCGTACACGCTACGTCGCTTAGTGAAGCGCCGCCCGCTTCGACCACTCCTAATGCGACCGCACTGTCGCGGCAGCGTCTCCATCGTCCCTATTCCTGGGAGAGCGGGACCGTTTCACCCCAGGAACTCCGCCCGTCCCTGTGGCCACTGCTGGTGGCCCACATCAAGGACATAGGGGGATCCTGTCAACCGGACCCAGCACCACAGCCAGGGGTCCAGCCGGGCTCCTTAGATAGCGACGACTCGAACTAAGAGTTGTTTAAAAATAAACTATCTCTGTATCTCTCTCTCCGGACACCGGAAGGGAGGTTTGGTAGCTGAACATACAAAATCCCGGCCGCATCCGACGCTCCACTGCACGTCTTTTTACATAATTCGTCCCGCAGAAGTAGCTGGGTGCTCGGGTTCCACCGTGTCCCTCGCAGTTGTTATTTTCGACGCGCTTCCGCAGCCGACGTCGAGCCCGCCAGCCGACGCAGCAGCCGACGAGGCAGGAAAGAGCAGCAAGCCAGACAAGCCACACCCGTACGACGCCGCCCTCCTAACCCTAACACGCCACTTCGCTGCCCGCTGCAACGTCCGGGTGGAACGACAACGGTTCCCCGAGCGTCGTCAATTCTCTGGTGAACCAGCAGCGGACTTTGCAGTTGCACTGTGCGAACTGTCAGCGTCCTGCGATTTCGCCGCTCAAGCCGACGAAAACATGTGCGACCAGTTCGTCGCCGGCGTCACATGCCCGCGTCTGCGTGAGAGACTGCTCTTCGGAGGAGACACGCTGACTTTCGACCACGCAGTGGAAATTGCGCAGCTTAGCGAGCAGGCTGCACGTGAGTCCGAAGCCCTCGCAAACCCTGTCCGTCGCGTCACGTCGCAAGCTCCGCGGGGACGGAAGTCAACCAGACGCAACGGTCGAGGAAGCCGTCGTTCTGACAGTCGTCGTTCTGTTTGCCGCTCACGCGGTTCGCCGTGCTCGCGCCCTGCACGCACGCCAGCGTCGTTCCGTTCCGCACGCACGGCAGCGTCGTTCCGTACTCCGGCTCCAACGATCCCGCTGCATGTGGAAACTACGGCACATCAACGTGCGACTCGTCTCGCTGCCCCGCACGTGGTCGTACCTGCTTCGGATGCGGACGCCGCGGCCATTTCCAGCAAGTCTGTCGACGCACCCGTCACAACCGAGGGGGAAGTTCTGCTCGAGTTCATGAAGTGGTGCCGGACGAGGACGCAGCGAGCGTCTTCAGCATTCTTTCCATCCACACCGACAAGCGTACAGGAGTCTACGTTGACGTCCGAGTGACGCCACTTGCTTCGACGTCGCCCCCGCGTGTCGTCACGTTCCTCATTGACACCGGCTCTGCTGTCTCCATCACCGGGAAGGAGCATTTCCGGAGCCTGTTCCAGAACAAGCTGCAGCTGAGCAGCCCGCGAGTTACCCTGCTGGACTTTTCACGGCAGAAGATTCCTGTGTGTGGTTTCTTCTGCGCACGTGTTGCACACAAGAAAGAAGAGGCCCTGCTGACCTTCTATGTCACGCCCAGTGGAACATCGCTTCTAGGCCTTGACGCCGTAAAAGTTCTGGGTCTTCCGATTTGGGGCGCCGAGCTTCGCTGTTTTTACACCACTGCAGAACCAACCACTGGCACGCTCACCTCCACCCCTTCCACTTGTCCTTCAGGCATCGTGAAGCCGACCCTGGTTGCTCCAAGGCTTGGTCTACCAGCGCCCCTCTCGGCCTAGTGGTCACCTTTTCTCACCAGGTTTGGGACTTGCCAAGGGGGTGCAGCACAAGGTCAAGATCAAGCAGTTTGTTGTTCCAGTCGCGCTGAAGTTGAGGCGTCTACCGCTTGCCTTGCGGCAGCATGTCACCAACGAGCTGAAGCGTCTCGAAGCTGCGGATATCATCGAAAGATTCAGTGCATCCGAATGGGTTTCCCCAGTCGTCGTCGTCCGCAGGAAAGACGGCAGCATCCGTCTTTGCGTCGACCTCAGAGAATTCAACAAGGCAGTAGTCGTCGACAGCTTTCCCTTGCCGCATACGGAAAAACTGCTGCACGCCCTCAGTGGAGCCCGCCACTTCTCCAAACTGGACCTGGCGGCTGCATATCACCAAGTCCGGCTTCACCCAGACAGTAGAGACCTCACGGCATTTATAACACATGAGGGGCTCTTCCGTTTTAAGAGAATCTGCTTTGGACTCGCATTGGCCCCAGCTGCGTTCCAGCAGCTGATGACAAGGATTCTGCATGGCTGCAGTGGCGTCCTCTTTTACATAGACGATATAATCGTCTTCGGAAAGACTCTGCAAGAGCACACTGAAAACCTCCGCGAAGTTCTTCGTCGGATTTCCAAGGCCGAATTGAAGATCAATGAGAAGTGAGTCTTCAACGCATCTGAGCTCTCGTTTCTCGGACATCGTGTCAGCGCTGAAGGCATAGCACCCCTTCAGGCCAAGGTCGACGCGATCGCCCATGCAGCCGTTCCATCGGAGCCTGGCATGCTGCGCTCTTTCTTTGGCCTCGTTGAGTACTACGCCAGGTTCGTTCCCACGTTGGCCGAGGAGGTAGAGCCGACGCGTCGTCTACTACGGAAAGGTGTTCCTTTCGTCTGGGATGCCGCCGCAGACGCTAGCTTTGATCGGCTGAAGAAACTCCTCGTCTCGCACCAAGTACTGAGCATGTTAGACCCAGCGCTTCCTGTCATCGTTGCCACAGACGCTTCTGCATATGGTCTGGGTGCCGTGCTGCAGCAGGTCGACGGGCCTCGTACTCGCACTGTTGCCTTCGCGTCACGGACTTTGACTGCAGCCGACAACAGCTGCGAGCGGAAGTACTCGGCAGGGGAGCGAGAGGCCTTGGCCTCTTTCTGGGCCTGTGAGAGGTGGCACACATACTTGTGGGGACGACCCTTCACTCCTCTTATGAATCACCAGGCATTAGTGGCCCTGCTCTCTGCACGAAGCACGGGACAGTGCCCTCTTCGCATCGCGCGGTGGACAGCACGGTTGCTCTGCTACAACTTTAAGGTCGAGTACCGTTGCGGCTCCGACAACAAAGTGGCAGATGCCATGTCTCGACTACCAGCGCCAGGCACCGAAGGCGGAGAGCAGGCCGAATAAAAAGTCGTGGCCCTGGTGACATCAGTTGAACATCGGGAAGACCTGCAACGCGCCACAGAGGAGGGTGGCACGTTACGAAACGTCATGCACTGTGTGCAGACGGCGTGGCCTGCTCGGAAGAACCTGACTGCAGACCTGGTCCCATACTATGAGGTCCGCAGCGAGTTGTCGGTTGTTAACGGTCTGCTTCTGCGCTCAGAACGTGTCGTAATTCCGACCAAGCTAACGGCAACGTTCGTCCAGAACGCGCACGATTCCCACCCTGGGATTGTAAAGGCAAAGAGGCGTCTTCGAGAGAAGTTCTAGTGGCCTGGACTAGACAAGCAAGTCGAAGGCACCATCCGCAGTTGTACTCTCTGCCAAACTGCTGACAAGTGTGTCAAGACAGCGCCAAAACCGCTCCAGCCAGTGCCACTGCCCGAAAGACCTTGGAAAAAAGTTGCCATCGACATCGTCGGCCCCTTCGAGCAAGCACCAGTGAACTGTCGGTTCAACATCTCAGTTGTCGACTATTACTCAGTGGCCGGAGGTCGCCTTTTGCAGCGACATCGCATCCCAGACAGTCATGAATTTCCTGTCTAGTTTTCACACGAGATGGCTATCCGACAGAGATAGTCTCCGACCATGGCCGACAGTTCACATCAAGAGAGTTTGAGACGTTCCTCGAAGCAAGAGGAATAAAGCACTCGTTCTCCTCAGTCTACCACCCCCAGGCAAACGGCCTGGTGGAGAGGTTCAACAGGGAGCTAAAGTCGTATATCCAGTTGGCACTGCTGGAACACCGTTTTCTCAAGCCAACCGTCGTCGAGTATCTGGGAATCTACAGGACTACACCACACTCCACCACCGGGTTGGCTCCTGCTGTGCTGCTCCATGGACGCCCCATGAGGACAGCACTTGACGTCGTTGGTCTTCCGACCACAGAGCTCTGCACCAACCCTGCTCTGGAGATGCGTCGCCTTCGCAAAAGGGTGAGAGATCAACAAGCCAAGTGTAAGGCTTATGCCGACCGACGTCGAGCTGCCAAGGCCCGGAGCTTCCAGGTGGGTCACTATGTGAGAGTGCGGAGACACGTTCATGGCCCAAATGGTACCCCCACGTTCGGACCACTGCTGAAGGTCCTCAAGCGCGTTGGGCGTTTTTCCTACAAGACGGACGTACGTGGAATGGCTCGAAGTTATCGGCAGTGTCCAGGGAGTCATGGCCGATCCAAGACTCTTTGCAGAGCTCTCTTTGGTATGACAGCACCGAGTTGCCTAGCACGTCTGGGTCGACTCCCACCACTTTACCAGTGGGCACACCACTTCAGTCACCGGTCGGCGCGCAACCGGAACTTCAAGCGCCACAGGTGGAACGGAGTTCACCGGTGCATGGCCAGGAAGGTGACGGTGAGTCCGTAGTGCGACTATCTTCTAGAGAGCGACGCCCACCACAACATCTTCTGGATTATGTATAGTGTCTGTTCGTCCCTATTGAAAAAAGCTGCAAGAAAATCAAGCTTGTCAAGCTGGTTAAGCTGGTTTTTAAGCTGGTTCGAGCTGGTCCAGGTAGTAATCAAGCTGGTTCGAGCTGGTCAAGCTGGTTCGAGCTGGTCCAGGTAGTAATAAAGCTGGTTCGAGCTGGTCAAGCTGGTTCAAGCTGGTTCGAGCTGGCACTGCAGCTGGTCAAGGTGGCAGTGCAGCTGGGCAAGCTGGTACTCGAGCTGGTTCTGAAGCTGGTTCAAACTTGTGAAGCTGGTTCGAGCCTGTGTTGAAGCTGGCCCAAGCTGGTTCGAGCTGGTCAAGCTGATCTTGCTGGGAGCGCGCACTCCAAGGTCGGCTAGAGGTGGTCGAGCTGGCATTGCTGGGAGCGCGCGCGCCAAGGTCGGCTTAGGCTGGGGCGAGGCCACGTCCTGGTCTTTGGCCTCCCGTTTTTGGTAGAGGCCGGGCGCTTCAGGCGCGCTGCGAGCTTCCTTTGTGTGCGAGAAGAGAGAGAGAGAGAGGGTGGTAGGAACGGAGAATTTCACACACGTTTGGCTAGCTTGGGCAGATTTTCGAAGGGACGGCTGTGTGCGCGTTTTTGGAGACTACTTGAACGGCGGTGCGAGCGAAGCGGGATTTGAGGAAAAAGCGAGTGGCAGTCCGTTCAGCGCGGGAAGAAGTCGGACGCCCCGACTGAGGCGTCGTTTCACGTCTTCGAAAATGTGTGTGCTCGTGAATGACGGTGGTTCCGAGTATCGCCAATGCCATTCAAGCCACACGCATTTCCTCGCCTCTGCCGACTTCGCAAGAGGCCGCTTCGCCCCCATTACTGGCGGGACACAGGTTCGCTTCTCTCATCCGTGTAATATTTTTATCGTTATTGCCTTTTTTTTGCGTGTGCCTAGTATTTTTCGTGTTGAGAGATAAGCAATCTCGTTTTAATAACATTGTTTGTTTTGCACCGAGAACCACTGTCTGCGTCGGTTAGTGCTGTGTCAGCGCCGAGGATGTGTAGCATCTGAGCTCATGTGAGCGGGCCGCGAGTACAAAAATAATAAACTGAGTGCCGAGCTGGCTTTCCTGAAGAGTTTGGCTTGTTTATCCTGCGTATCAATTTAAACTGGTCAAACAGGTGGGAAATCGTCCGGCTTAACCAGCATGCCAAATTGGTCATGCTGGGGCAATAACTCAGCTTGAAGCTGGGACCAAATCAACCAGCTTGGCCAGTATGGCCATTTCAACCAGCATGCCAAACTGGACATGCTGGAGCAATAACCAAGCTTGAAGCTGGCCGACCAGATCAACCATCATGACCAGTATGACCAGATCAACCAGCATGACCAGTATGACCAGATCAACCACCATGCCAAACTGGGCATGCTGGAGCAATAACCGAGCTTGAAGCTGGGACCAGCTTAAGCTGGGTTTTTCAATAGGGGTACCTTGCAGAAAGTGACTGCTTGTGTTTTTCAGAAAGTGACTGCTTCTGTTTTTCAGACAGTGACTGCTCGTGTTTAGCAGAATGTGACTGCCCGTGTTTTGCAGACAGTCACTGTTTGTTTTTTTGTGTACAGACAGTGTCTGTTTTTGTGTACAGACAGGACTGCTTTAAAATGCCGATGTGCAAGCAGCAGATAAAATTATAACGGAGGACTGGTTGTAGTGTCGTGAAGCGACACCCTTTGGTGACTTGTAGTTGTGGCGCCTTCCGTGAGATGGCACCACCACCCCGACTCTGTACAGCATTGAACGGGACTTGGAAAAAATCATTCTCTTTCTGGTCCGGACACAGTCTGGTCGTTGTCTGGAGTTCACCTCTTCCGCGGCCGTCCGGCCCGGAACACAACACTATGCTTAGGTAAGTATCCATTGCCTAAGAAATAATGTCAGGTGCCACACACAATGTCTACGAGAAATGTTTCTGCTAGGAATCACACCATGAAGCCAGCGTCTTGTCGCACTCTTCCAATAATGCGAGCCTTTTTTAAGCTTTCTTATGGTAGCAAAGAAGATTGGAAACTACCTTCGAAGAGCTAGAATGAATGAAACGCGTTTTTTCGGAGCAATTGTTTCTTATCTTTATTCTTTATTAAAAGATTACCCCGCATTGCCTCAAAGTGGTCCAGCAAGGGGGTTACAAGTAGCAAAAAGAAATTCTTCGTGGAGATATCACACTTGCTCTCAAGACAGTCGGTTCCACTCTACAGCGGTTTTAACAAAAACATATAATTCGCATCAACGTTTGTCCTGGCGTGGCATTTTCTGAATTTAGGGACACAATCATCCGATGAGAAATATATGATTCTTTGTCATAAGTTGCGCTATAGATTCCTGTTTTGTTATTGAGTATTAAATTATTTGTGAGAGATTAAACAGTTGTTGAGGGAGTCGAGAACATTTGATTTATATTTTTTTCATCGAATCGGGAGAAAATGAATTTTTGCGTCAAGCGACCAGGGAGGGAGTTGGTGAAGGGAGGAAAGGATGACGGAAAGGGCGACGAAAAGAGAAAGGAGTGAGCGGGAGGGAATGGAGGGAAAGCGAGGCAGAGGAAGAGGGGGAACAACACTGTAGAAGATTGAAGACAGTGTTGGCCAGTGAAGGAAGGAGGTAGGAATGGGGAGAGGAAATCGGTGTCACGCCACCTATACTTAAGGGGGAAAACTGATTTGGTGTTCACGTGAGGAAATAGGGGAGAGGAGGAGGAAGGGAAGGGAATGAGGGGAAAGGAAACACGGAGGAAACCCAAGATGGGAGAGGCATCAGGACAGAAAGAAAGATGGGCAAAATGTGCTGCCAATATTGCGTCAGCATCCCCGGCAGTGCGTCACGTAGCGTCTCACAGCGAGCGCGACGCCATGTGTAGTGCCACAGGCGGAACGCTCCTGCAGTTTTGCGGTGACTCACGCCGAGTTTCAGCGTGTTTTCCCCTTGGGGCGAGACGGGCATTCGCTAACGACGACGTAATGCCTAGGCTTTTCTTCTACGTGGTATAGCTCTAGAACGCGATTTTTGTGTTCCGCTGGGCATTGACTGCACGTGCAACCAAGTATTTTCAGCCGCAGAAAGCTCAGGCTGTAGTAAAACTATTTATTTTACTCTTAACCTGTCGCTAACAACAGTCGTTTCGCGCTCTTACTGTGAGGAATAAAGTAACTTTTTTTTTGACAAGATGATGTGGATAGAGCATGGCGGCAGAAGAAGCTTTGTGACGAGCGATATGTCTAAAAAATCTAAACGATACAGTAGCGGTTCGTTTAGAATTAAAGGGGCCATGTAACGGTATTGGGTAGGAACCTTTCTCACTTGATACGTACTTACTGGAACTGGTGGACCCAAGATTACTCAAACGCAACAAAAATGTCGTTCTTCGCCGTGGTTGCATTTCAACAATAAAAGCGGACCATTTATTTCACTCTCTCTATCACAAACCTTGATGACGGAGCTGTGTGGACAATGCCAACAATGTGACCCTCAGGAGTATGTCATCAAGCTTTGCCATATCCGCTGTGACGGTGTTTGAATTATGATTATAAATTGGACACAAAAACTGCCTAGGCATTTGAATTCGGCTCGTGACAATCAATGACACAATGTGCATTCGGGTAGTAGCTCGTGCCCAATCGCTGGGATCACGGGAATAGTCAAATCTTAACGACACGTGGAACTCAGCGCGTACACTGTGCTGTGCCAACGCCAACGCGTGGCTAAGTTAAAACATTGGCGGCATAAACTCGGCTCGCAATCGCGTGCCACTTTTTCTGGTTGCGAGTTGAGGGGTTAAAATGTGGTCGTTATTCTGAACTTTTTCCAGGAAACTGACATTGTGTAGACACAAATAACAACAGCAACGTGTCTCATTAGTTATAAAGGTCAAGCAATAATGCCAAGCTCTATTTATTGAAAAAAAAATGGTTGCATCGCCTTTTTAAGGTTATAATGGTGCTATAAAAAGTAGAAAACATAAGCAATCTAAAATTAATTATTTGCGCAAGTTTTGATTATATTTCCACGCGCGACGGCGAGCGAGCGCGTGCGTGGCCGAGAGGTTACCGCGATTGACTGTCCCACGGAAGTTGTAGGTTCGATTTCAGTCAGCGGACTGTCCTTTTATTTAATCTTTCAACTTGGCGTTCTTGTAAGTTCGAGAACATTCTCGTCTGATCGAGTTCCGAATGTTCTACGCACCGAAAGTTCTACGCCGACGGTTCCAGAAACCCACGAGGGTACATAAGGAACACCGCATGGCGAGCGGAGTCAGATTCGCCCCAGCCTTCGATCCCGGTGTTACGCCGGTATCGACGCCCGCGACGCTCTATTGTTATCTTCTGTTTCTTTTTTATTTTGGGCACAAGTTCGCTCCCTTAAACTTTTAGTTCTTTAGGTTTTCGTCGCATCATCAATTGTCATTCGTGACATTTTTGGTGGAGGTGCGAAGAAACGCATGTCCGTGCAGCGTACCCCTACGAGGGCCCGCAGTTCAAGTCCGATTCCAAGCCCGTCAAGAAGACCGCTTTACGAGGTACGTGAACCTCGGGCCAGCCGCCGCATCCAGGGAGAGGCTCCTGAATTGGGTTTGCTGCCGGACAAGCCGAAAAAGACGACGAAGGTCAACCAGTCGCAGACCCTGGCCACTTCTGCCGTCATCTACCTGCCCGTCGCACCACGGACGGCTGCTCCGTTCCACGGTGAACTCCACAAAGACGTCGAAGATTGGGTCGATCAGTACGAACGCGTCGCCCGCCACAATGGCTGGAGCGACAAGTAGCGTCTGCAAAACTTGTATTTCTCTGTCGAGCGGACTGCCAGGTACTGGTACAAAAATCACGTCTTCTTTGACAACGTGGGATGTTTTCAAGAGCCAGCAGAAGGCGACATTTGTCAACCGATACCGCCAAGAGAGCCGAAGACCTACTTCGAACTAGAACCCAAGGTCCCAACGAGAGCATCACCGGCTTCTTTGAGGATGTTCTGCACCTGCTCGCTCGCGCCGACCCTCAAGCCACCGACGAAAAGAAGCTGCGGATCCTGATGCCAGGTGTAAGGGATGACATCTTCAGAGGCCTCGTCCTCAACTCGCCGACCACCGTTGAAGCCTTCGTCACGGAGGCAACCAACATCGAGCGCGCTCACCAAGCACGCGCTTCGCACTACCAACGACATCCAGGCGACGCTGCATCCATCCTGTTTAGCGGAGAAACCTCCCCTGTAACCCCGGACATCCGCGAAATTATCCGGGACGTCGTCCGGGAGGAAATCAGCAGGTTACTGCCACCCTCGAATTGTACAGCGACACTCTCAATCGCCGAGGTTGTGCGCGAGGAAGTCAATCGGGCAGTCCAACCTGTAAATCCCATCAACGTGACGACGCCAGAAGAACCGAAGTTGAGCTACGCCGCCATGGCCTGACGACCACAGAAAGCTCCCCGCCAGGCCCGGGAACCACCCCGAAAACACGCCCAAATGTCGCGATATCCGCAGCGTCAGGAGGAACATGCCCAGTACGTCCGTCCGGAGCAACCCTCACCGAGGAAGACCGACGTGTGGCGAACGGCTGACCGACGCCCGCTCTGCTATCACTACGGGAAAGCCGACCACATCTACCGCGGCTGCCCCTACCGTCGTCTTGAGCTCCGTGGTTTCCACCCGAATGACCCACGCCCAAAGTACAGCGAACACCCTCGCGACATCGAGAATTTCCTTCGACGCTCGCCCTCCTTAGGGCCGTCTCTCCGCTGTGAATCTCGCTCACCATCGCCACGACGTTCAGCGTCTCCAGCGCCACGACCCCGCGGAGAGAGCTTGTCTCCCCTGCGTCGCCGGAAAAACGAAGTGCGGCAACGCCTGGAGGTCGCGCTGCCGAAGAAGACCGTTCTAAAAAGCCTCCAAGAACGCCGGAGCGCTCCAACTCTTCCAACGCCACGTATCTCCACGACGATCCTGCAACGATGCCCAACAACCTAAACGTTGTTATCGACGGCCACGACGCATCAGCACTTGTGGACACCGGAGCAGACTACTCAGTCTTGAGTGGGAGGCTCTTTCGTCGCCTTCGAAAAGTGTCGACGCCGTAGGATGGGCCGCATATGCGAACCGCTGGAGGACACTTCATCACGCCTGTCGGAAGGTGCACTGCTCGCGTCGAAATTCACGGCGAGACGTGTCCTGTGAAATTCGTCGTTCTACAAGACTGTGCGAGGGACGTTATTCTCGGTATGTGCTTCTTGTGCGAATATGGCGCCGTCATCGACCTGGGAGCGAACAGATCGACGCTACAAGAACCTGCCCTACCGCCGGAGGAACCAAGAGCGACGTCACACGTGGTCTGAGGTCTCGCCGATCATGTAAACCTGCCGCCACGATCGTCTGTTCTTGTACCCGTCGGGACCGATGAAGATTCCTGTGTCGAAGCTCTGCTTGAGAGCAGCGTACAGTTACTTCTAGGAAGAGGAATCGGCGTCGCAAGAGGGGTAACGAATCTTCCGAAAGGGGCGTACCATGGTCCTCGTTACAAACTTTCGGCAAGAGCCGCAATACCTTACGAAAGGTACGACCGTGGGCCACATGGAGGAACTCCAGAACTCCGGTTGTAATCGCCGCAACTACTAAAGAGTCCCCTTCACCTGAGCAAGACACTATGTCGCCAGCGCAGCTCGACATCGACCCTAAGCTTTGGGCCCGAAACATCGACAGCTGATTGACCTCCTCATCGAATACACCGACTGCTTTGCGACAACGTCGAAGGTAGGCCAAACCGCCGCCGCGAAGAACCGCATCATTACCGATGACAACGCGCGCCCTGCGCATTGATTGTCGTACAGAGTCTCCGTAAAAGAAAGAGAGGTAATCGAGGAACAAGTTCAAGAGATGCTGAACGACGACATACTCCAACCTTCAAACGGTCTATGGTCCCTTCCAGTTGTACTGGTTAGAAAGAAGGACGGAGCACTTAGGTTCTGCGTGGACTACTGGCACCTGAACGCAGTGACGAAGAAAGACTTTCATCCACCCCCCTCATCGACGACACATTAGACCGGCTGCGGCTCTCTCGATACTTCTCATCGATGTACCTGAAGAGCGGCTACTGGCAGATCGAATTCGACGAACGGGACCGAGAGAAGACAGCTTTTGTCACGCCGGGTGGGCTGTACGAGTTCAAGGTGATGCCTTTCGAACAATGCACAGCACCAGCAACTTTCCAACGTGTCATGGACATGGTACTGGCAGGACAGAACTGGCAGAGATGCCTCGTCTACCTCGACGTTGTCGTAGTATTTTCCGGCGACTTCGACGAGTACTTGCGACGACTCCAACCTGTTCTCCAAGTCATAGCGACCGCCGGACTCACCCTCAAGCCGTCAAGGTGTCGGTTCGCCTATGACGAACTGAAGTGTCTAGGTCACGTGGTTAGTAAAGAAGGCGTTCGCCCAGACCCAGAGACGACTCGCACCGTCGACGCATTTCCACCGCCCAGAGATAAGAAGACCGTGCGAAGATTCCTTGAACTATCTACCTACGATCGGCGTTTTGTTCAGAATTTCGCCAGGATTTCTGCACCGCTCGCAAACCTCACGAAGGGCACCGAGAAGTTCGAATGGGCCGAGGAGAAGCAGCAGGCATTCGACGAGCTGGAGCGACGCCTCCAGATTCCTCCGGTTCTTGGACACTTCGATCAGGATGCGGAAACTGAGATTCACACGGACGCAACTAACGAAGGACTTGGAGCGGTACTGGTTCAGGTGCAAGAAGACACCGAGCAAGTCATCCCCTACGCAAGTCGGACACTTTCCAAGGCGGAGAGAATTTGCTCCACGACTGAAAAAGAGTGTCTGGTGGTCGTCTGGGCAATCACAAAGCTTCGCCCGTGCTTGTACGCGAAACGCGGTCCGCGTAGTGACGGACCACCACTCGCTCTGCTGGCTTGCGAACTTCAAAGACCCTTCAAGACGCCTAGCTTGATGGAGTCTCTGACTACAGAGGTTATACATGGCCGTGGTCTATAAGTCAGGCCGCAAGAGCACTGACGCCGACTGCCTGTCCAGAGCCCAGGTCAAGACACCTCTCGGCAGCAGCGACGGCGATGACGACGAGTGCTTCCTAGGCGCACTGAACGCCGATGACATGGTACGACGTCAACGAGACGATCCTGAGCTTCGCGCTTTAATAGTGCACCCGGAAGGGCGCGGGAGTACCATGCCGCGTGTTTTCTCACAAGCCCTGCCAACCTTCGGCATTGGACAAGGTGTACTCTATATAAAGAACTTCAGAGACAAGAACTCGCCGTGGCTGCTGGTAATCCCGACCGACCTTCGAGGGGAGATCTTTCAAGCCTGCCACGACGACCCGACGTCCGGACACCTTGGTTACAGTCAGACGCTGGCCCGTATTCGTGAAATGTAATACTGGCCCAGGCTCCCCAATACCGTCCACCTATACACACGATCATGCCATGAGTGCCAGCGATGCAAGAAACTTCTGACAAGGCCGGCCGGACGCCTGCAGTCAATTCCTCCGCCACCTGCACCCTTCCAGTAGATTGGAATGGATCTTCTTGGCCCTTTTCCGCCGTCAAACCTCAGCAAACCGCTGGATAATCATCGACACAAATTATCTCACGCGGTACGCCGAAACGAAAGCCCTTCCTTCAGGCACTGCTGCTGAAGTCGCCAAGTTTTTCATTGAGTCCATCATCCCCCGGCACAGCTCTCTCGAAGCTCTCATTTCAGACTGTGGATCATCATTCATGGCTCAGCTGACGCAAGAAATCTTTTGTCTCAGTAGCACCAGCCACCGCTGAACCACTGCGTACCACCCGCAGCCCAACGGGCTGACGGTGAGGCTCAGCAACATCATCGCCGACATGATATTCATGTACGTAGAGCACAAGACATGCGACGAGGCATTGCCTTACGTCAGATTTGCCTACAATACGGCCGTACAAGAGACCACCGGGGTGACACCCTTTCAACTGGCGCATGGTCGCAAGGTAACGACAATGCTGGACGCGATGTTTCCCCACGAACCCGCTTTCCACGGAAGCGACGACGCCCAGGTGGTTGCCCAACGGGCAGAAGTCCGTCAGCTCGCCAGACTTCGGATTAAAGCCCAACGAAGTGTCGACACCGGCCGCTACAACCTTCGTCGTCGGGACGTCCAGTTCCAGCCCGGACACAGGGTGTGGGTGTGGACACCGATTCGCCGCCGTGGTCTCAGCGAGAAACTCCTGAAGCGCTACTTTGGACTCTACAAAGTGCTTCGTCGACTCGGGAATCTCAACTAGGCGGTGATGCCCGACGGAACACGGACTTCATCACGCCGCCCTCCAAGACCGGAAGTCGTTCACGACGTGCGCCTCAAGCCGTACAACAATCAATAGGACTGTGAATTGTGTTTGGTAATACGCTCGATAGGATTGCGTTGCAGAAATCTACGTAGTTCGCCATTATATTTGTCTGTTTTGCTGTTTTGTTTCCCGGCACGTCGCATCGAGACACTGCGCTTTTAAAGGGGGAGTAATGCCACGCGCGACCGCGAGCGAGCGTGTGCGTGGCCGAGTGGGATTCTTCGTCCGGCTGTCGAAGCAAACGGTCGCAGAGTCATGGGCTCCGTCGGAGCTGAGCAAGCGGCAATCCCTTGCCGCGGTGATAAGGTTGTTGATTTGCCCGCTGATTATCGTTTCTTGCTGCCTACGCTGCCAGTGAGCGACCCGCTGAAACGCACGGTGTTTCTGCATGCCGATATCGGAGCAAGGCCCTACCGAATCGAGGATTTTAAGGAACCTCTGCGGCAGCTCGGCGTTCTCAAGCAAGTTGCTGGAATGGGGGTGTTCCAGATGGGACACGTCTGGACGGTTCGTCTCAAGTCAACCGCTGCTAAAGACCAGCTGTTGCAGCCCGGCAAGTTCCAGGTGAAGGGCGGCTGGTGTGTGCCGATCGACCCTGAGCGGCGGGAGGTACGCATGAAGTTGCATTGGGTGCCACTCGACGTACCCAGTGACACACTTAAGAAGGCGCTGGGAGACTACGGCGTATTCCGGGAGATAACCCGTGAAAGGTGGCACATCGACGGGTTCGAAGAGGTCGAGACGACGACGTGTGTGGCACGCCTAGCGCTGAAGGAAGGGACATCGCTGGAACGCCTGCCGCATCAGCTCCGGGTCTCCGGCGGTGCCGTGCTGGTTGTTGTGCCGGGACGAGCGCCGCAATGCCTGCGGTGCAAGAGATCCGGTCACATTCGACGTGACTGCAAGGCGCCTCGCTGCAGCGAGTGCCGCGGGTATGGACACGAGCGACAGGAGTGTATCAAGTCCTACGCCCGAGCAGCGGGTGCTCGGAACGCCGATGACGAAGCGAACGAACACGTGATGGATGTGGACGAGGCGGAGCGTGCGGCGGCCCCCTCGGTTCCTGTTCGTCTAGCGACAGGATCGGCGCCGTCGACGTCTTCAACGGGGGCTACAGAGCCCAGTGAAGAGTGCGAGAAGAAACGTCGATCCAAAGACTCTACTTCGGAGGAAACGACAGCTAAGAAGCCGTCGGCAGAGGACTCAAGACGTGCGGGCGCCCCTGGGGCTGCGGTGGTCAGCGACCAGCCACAGAAGGATGATACAGTCGGCACGGAAAAGACTGAAAAAACGGAACAGAACGCTCGGGATGGGACCACCGAAGCGACGCCGGCTTCAGCTCTTAGCGACGACTCTGATAACGACGCGACCACTGCGAAGAAAAGATTGGCAGACAGGGCAGCAGTCACGGACGAACTGGCACTTCGTCGCCTGGAGCGTCAGTTGACTCTCGTCGGGAAAAAGGGCCGATATTTTTCGCGGAGTCGATCGCCACCCGGTAACCGTGAGAGCCGCCTGTCTCAGTAGTGGTGGTAACACCCTCGACGTTCGATAGCAGTGGTTGTTAGACTGCCCGCGCAGTGTAGGCTCCTTTCTCTCAAGAATATGGCATCGAGCGCGGCCTGTCTGCGCATAGGTACCTTGAACGTAAGAGGGCTTTCAGCTAGGCGGAGGCAGTACCAGCTCAGGCGCATATTTCTTGAAAAGGACTTAGATGTCATAGCCATGCAGGAGACAAAAATTGAGAGCGAGGAGCTCACAGACTGTATGGCGCGCCAATTCCAGTCCCGTTATAACATATGTGTCAGCCATGCGGTGGGGACGTCGGGGGGTGTCTGCCTGTTCATTAAGAACTCAATTGGTATTTCTGTAGAGGAGGTCACCTCACACGATGATGCGCGCCTTGTTCTTTGCGACTTCCGCTTGGCGGACCAAGAGTACCGAGTGATTTGTTTGTACGCGCCGAACTCAGAAGCACAACGGTGCACTTTCTTTGAAAGCCTAGCAAGCTATCTTAACTGTAAGAGGCTTCTGATTGTGGTGGGCGATTTTAATTGCACTTGTGATCCCGAAGATAGGGCGTTTCAAAGCCGTCGCAGAGACAGAAGCGGTGCTGTCTGGAGTGAGTTAGCAAATGAGCATAATCTGGAGGACGTGGCGCACTGTGGGACGGGCATGAAGGGCGTACAGTATACTCGTTTCCAAGGGCGCAGTCACGCGCGACTAGACAGGGCGTACGTCTCCGTAGAGCTTGTGCCTCTGTGTGATGCTTACCTCGTTCACCAGATCAGTTTTAGTGACCATTGCCTGGTGACCTTTGAGATAGGTGCCAAAAAGAAAGATCGACCCCGATTTAACTGGGGGACCTGGAAAATGAACACTAAGCTTCTAGATGATGAAGTGTTCACCGACGCGGTGAAACGGCGGATTGAGACATTAGAAAGTGTCAAAAGTAGTCTATGTGTTTATAAATGGGAAGAGTTCAAATTAGCAATAAAAATGGACGCAATTGAAAGGTCAGGTGCCCTCAAGCACGAACAGGCAAGAGAGGAAAACCATTTACGTGCCATTTTGAGGCAGTTGGTTTTAGAGGAGTGTAAAACGCCGGGGTTGTTCATCGAGGACATAAATAACATAAAAGG
This sequence comes from Ixodes persulcatus, assembly GCA_013358835.2. NCBI lineage: Eukaryota > Metazoa > Arthropoda > Arachnida > Ixodida > Ixodidae > Ixodes > Ixodes persulcatus. The sequence continues at coordinate 237,206 of JABSTQ010010203.1, forward strand.
TAAACTGCAGGCCATAGAGGCTGAACGCTATAGGGGTGCAATTGTTCGGTCGCGGTCCGAAAGATTTCTTGCGGGTGAGACGCCGACAAAGCGTGCATTAGCTACGGAAAGGAGATACGGGCGTGTCAACAAAATTATCGAAGTCGATTATCAAGGCATCACGACAAGAGACCCAGGGCTGATCGAGCACGCTTTTGTGGATTATTATGAAGAATTGCTGAATCAGAGGGTCCCAAATGAAGAAGGATTTGCGAGGAACTTCCTTTCGGCAGTACCACAGATAAGCAGCGACGTTAGAGAACGTTTAGAAGAGCCGATAAGTTTCACCGAAATATTAGAAGCCATCGACGAGATGCCATCCGGAAAGACACCAGGCCCGGATGGGTTAAGCGCTACTTTTTTTAAAAAGTTCAAGAACGACATCGCCGGGTTTTTACTACGTGTGTACCGTGAATGTTACGAACGCCGGGCTCTCCCCCCTTCCTTTGTTTTTACTCATACGTCCTTATTCCAAGAAGTGAAGACCCGTGTAAATTGCGAAATGTAGCCAACTATCGACCAATTACGTTAGCCAACGTGGATTATAAAATTCTAATGAAAATTCTTGCAAAGAGACTGCAAGGGGTAAGTACAGACGTGGTAGGGGAACATCAGACGTGTGGCATCAAGGTGCGCACGATACTGAGCAACGTTCATGTAGCACGAAGTGTATTAGAGCTTTGTGATCGAGATGCACGCAGAGTAGCGCTTTTGCAAATAGACCTCGAGAAAGCATTCGACAGGGTGTCACATGAAATACTGTTCTGTATTTTAACCACGTCGGCGTCGGGGAAAATGATTTTAGAAGGGATAAAAATGGCATATAGGGACTGTACGACTAGCCTTATAATCAACAAAAGCGTGACCAGACGCATTCCAGTGTTAGCATCGGTCCGCCAGGAATGTCCGCTCTCGCCTTTATTGTTCGCTATCTTTCTTGAACCCTTCTGCCTTAGTGTCATCAACAGTCGTGCTGTGCGTGGTTCTTCTTTAAACGCGTGTGAAGTAAAGCTTCTCGCGTACGCGGATGATGTCGTCATTTTTTGTAACGACCGTGAGAGTGTTTCAGAAGCTGTCCAGCTCACGAAAAAATACTGTAATCAAACTGCATGCGCTGTAAATTGGACAAAGAGTGCGGGGATCTGGCACGGGCACTGGGATGTTGCTCCGCCTGTGTTCGAAACCATCCAGTGGTCTACGGAGCCAGGCGTATACTTGGGCGTGCCCCTGAAGCACTATCAAAACAGCAATGAGTTGTGGCATGACGAAGTGGAAAAGATGAGTGTCAAAGCGACTAAGTGGAATGGAAAAGATTTTTCTGTATTCGCGCGGGCTACCGTTTGCAATTTATTCTTTGTAGCCAAAATTTGGTATCTATTGCAAGTGTTACAATGCTCGCGTATTCATTTGCAACGAATGCACAGAGTATTTTGCTGTTTTTATCTGGGATTCAAAGTGGGAACGGTGCAGGCGAGACAACCTTTTCCGTCGTGTGAGGTCAGGAGGACTAAGTTTGTCTCACCTATTTGTACGGCAACTGGTGTCAAGGTTTCTGTTTTTGCGGGACCAAGGCGAACCCTTTTCTACGAACAGTGATCCAAGTACAATTATGGCGAGCATTACCAGAGTTCGTCGTTTCGTCGTGTGACAGCTATTGTGGAAGCGTAAACGGTTTCCTCAAAGAGGTTGTATGCGCTTACCAATTTCTCAGAGCGCGTTTTTCCATGGAGTATTTGAGTTCGGTTGTCTCGAAAACATCTATCGCGAGACCTTGCCGACACTTTATTTCCAGTGCCACTGTATCGAGCATTGTTACCCTGACAACTCGGATCGTGATGTGCTTGCCCGAGTGAAAGGATGGCAATCCGGGGTTCAGTCAAAAGTTTTTTTTTCAAGTTACACACAGATACCCTCCCTGTCAAAACATGGTTGGCGAGAAGGGGCTTGACGTACCGTGGGGTGAAGATTGCCACCTATGTAAGAGCCCACGAAGTGTCGACACCGGCCGCTACAACCTTCGTCGTCGGGACGTCCAGTTGCAGCCCGGACACAGGGTGTGGGTGTGGACACCGATTCGCCGCCGTGGTCTCAGCGAGAAACTCCTGAAGCGCTACTTTGGACTCTACAAAGTGCTTCGTCGACTCGGGAATCTCAACTACGCGGTGATGCCCGACGGAACACGGACTTCATCACGCCGCCCTCCAAGACCGGAAGTCGTTCACGACGTGCGCCTCAAGCCGTACAACAATCAATAGGACTGTGAATTGTGTTTGGTAATACGCTCGATAGGATTGCGTTGCAGAAATCTACGTAGTTCGCCATTATATTTGTCTGTTTTGCTGTTTTGTTTCCCGGCACGTCGCATCGAGACACTGCGCTTTTAAAGGGGGAGTAATGCCACGCGCGACGGCGAGCGAGCGTGTGCGTGGCCGAGTGGTTACCGCGCTTGACTGTCGCGCGGATGTTGTAGGTTCGATTCCAGTCAGCGGACTTCCCTTTTATTTATTCTTTCAACAATGCGTTCTCGTAAGTTCGAGAACATTCTCGTCTGATCGAGTTCCGAATGTTCTACGCACCGAAAAATATACGCCGAAGGTTCCAGAAACCCACGAGGGTACATAAGGAACACCGCATGGTAAACGGAGTCAGTCTCGCTCCGGGGTTTGATCCTTCTGTTACACCGTTATCGACGCCCGCGACGCTCTGGTGTTATCTTCTGTTTCCGTTTTGTTTTTGGCACAAGTTCGCCCCATTAAACGTTTACTTTGTTTCAGTTTTCGTCGTCTCAATAATTTTCATTCGTGACAATATTAACAAAGATCGGTAAGCACGAAGTATGTGAGCGCCATGGTGTAGAATTTTAGCGGTGTTTGCGTCGCCATGATCTCCGACATTCTTGGCACGCAAAGCTCTCTTCCGGCCATTTCCGTTTGTGGGTAGAGCTCGCGAATTTTCTGCGGCATGGTGGCGTTGAAATAGGGCTAAAAATTCCCATAATTAAGGTTGCTTGGCTAGCTGCCCGGATAAAAGGCGGCTTGTTTGTCCGAATTAGAGTATTTTCAGATGGTTAACGTTTTGGAGTCAGGTCGGTCTGGTTGCGCACTTCGGAGAAGAAAGCGAACTGCAGGAGGTGACCACTCAAAGTAGACGACTGCCGCTCCTAAAACATTCAAGTCTAGGGCTTAACACTTAACGCCGAGGTAACCCGGCATTGCTTCCAGTCATTGGCATTATCGTCCTTCATGATGATATGCTATACTCTCCTTCAGCTGGGCAGACCAGCGTTGGAAAGAAACAGGAAAGTTATGCATGCGAAGAGCCTCCGAGGCTATGGCCCCGCTCACATCAGTCTTTCTCGTTAACCACACACGACGTGCGAGGAGCGTGCGCTCATCAAATTTTACGACAACCGATTTTTTGAAGTTTGCGCAATCTTTTTATGAAATTCCGCTGAGTGATGGTGCTTGTCTTACATCTGCAGTCTCACCAGTTGTCCTTCGAAATCCTGTGCCGCGTAGCTCAGCTAATAAGCGCTCAGTCACGAGCTCAGTTCCTGTCGGGGTTGTCATTATGCTCGTTTCATTTGGTCGTTATCGACTCATGTTCTTTATATATCCCCTTAATCTTTAAAGTTCGAACTAACGCTGAAGTATAACGGCAGAAACAAGGTTGGGTCAAGATAAGGTTTTTGATGGAATAGACTGTTTCCGAAATTTATTCGGGCCACTCTGATCACTATCATCATCTGAGGAATAGCTTATGTGTGGTAATTGCTGTCCTTGTGTTTACTGATGACGGAAGAGGTTGAAGATGCTACGAAGCGCGTGATTCGAGGCCTATACATTCAAGACGTAAGTACTATGCGAAGCGGAAATTGAATACAAGATCTGCATAAGTGATCATTTATATCTCGGGTTTATTCAATCTGTTGTGGGCAGATAATCGGCTCTAAAGTCGCTTGATGTATCCGTTTTTTTACGGCGTTAGTGGGTCTTGGTGCTTCGTCCTTACAGTTAGTATATTGTAATTGCGAGTGAAATTGTAAGGTAAAAACACACATTCTCGACTGCTCATGACTAGAGTAATCATGGTGCACAGTAGAATACAGCAGACAGCATGTCTAATACCACCATCAGTACGATAAACTGTAAACTGCTATTTAAGCCACTATAGTCGGTTACAAGTTAAGAAGGTAGGAGACGCTCCTCCCACAATGGTGGTGCGCCGGTTTCAAATCTCTCCGCAATCGAAAGAAGAGTTCACTGGAAACGCTCCGTGTTCCGCTTCAATCGATAGATAATGGCCACAGAGTGGTGCCAACTTGTCTCCTACCCCCACTTTTTAAGAAAGCGACCTTTGTATTCATCGGAGAAGGAACCGAGCCCCTGAAAGTAGCCTTTGTATCAATCGGAGGGGGAAGCTAATCCCCGAAAGTCGTCTTTGTTTCCATCGGAAGGGGGAAGACTTAATCTCCCTCTCGTGGCTTCCACAATGCTAAGTCAAAGTCGAGAGATAAAGCAAATATGTACAGAAAGGCACGACCCTCCTCGCGCGTTGGCCGCAATGTCACGGAAACGATGGGACGCTATTGGATGCGGAGGTGGCGGAGGGATATATGATTCCCTTTGAGGGGCATTTGCCGCTACCTTCTTGACTTGTAACCTACTATAGAAGGCACTGCATTTCTAAAGGGGTGCCTTTGCCGTGTAAGACACATTTTGTGTTAAATGTTACACGCCATTCATTGAAATAAAACATAACGCCGAGGTATCTGTCTCAAAGACGTCGAAGTAAATGTTTAAATACACGCTCACACAATTGTGCTGACGACCGGCTATTTTATCTCTAGCGACGAGGTAACACTGATGCGCTGGCACCATCTATGAGAAGTTACCATAAAATGTTTTTTAACGAGAGCGGGTTCTTTTAAGCGTTTTCGAGATCAAATGCACGTACTATTCGTGAAAGATGTTCACTAATTATATTGTCCAACGTTTTTCGAGCGTATAAAACAAAATGGTACGAGAATATATGATCTCTACAGGAATACCAAGTGATAAACACCTAACCCATAGATGGTGTCTAGTTATGAAAGATCACAAGAGGATGTAACGAATTCGGTCGGAAGCTGTGGCTACTCTAGGAACGAGCCTACACAAAACTATATTTACGAGTTGGGGCCCGTAAACACACTCGTATGTCGACAGCTAGGAACGTCTCTTGTTACAAACGTGGGGTTATTTTTCGTTCTACCCTCTGCTATTGGGATTTCACGAAACGATGTAGCTCTAAGCTAGGAGAAACCTCTTGAAAGAGGTGGGGTTCACGGACACTTACTGGGTGCAGCTGTAGCCTCTGCCGTTGTTGGTGCAGTTGTTGCATTTGTAGTTGGCGTTGTAGTAGCTGTCTCTGTAGTTGTTCAAGTTCAAGTTTTATTCGCCTCAAAAACGTTCGTTCGAACGTATCACGTGAGGGGAGGGGGGGGGTTGAAAAATACAAACAAATGCAATGATACAATGGCAATCAAAGAACTAATTAAGGTTAAAAATTAAACGCAAACAAAAACTAAAATTGAACTATACAGAATTCAGAACAAAGTTTACACAAACCGGGCACAACAAAACTGGAAACACAATGAGAAATTTATATTAAAAACAAGCAGACATGGCGCTGAAAACATATCATAGTACCAAAGCCGAAGATTTTTCGCGGAATATTATTCTGTTCTGTTCAGTGACTTTGTCGTTTGAGAGAGAATTTCAATTTTTAATGGACAGAGCAAGAGGAAAGTATTTGTATCTATTAGTGCGACCGAATATAGGTGCAATTTTTAAGGAATGATCATGATGCGAAGAAATGTATTAGGCAGGCTTACAGTGAGTGAGCATGAATGATGGCATGTTGTAGTAAAACTTATGAAAAAGAGTAAGGTGAGCTACTGTCCGACGTGATTCGAGAGAAGTTAAATTAGAAAGAACCTTTAGTTAGGAGGCACTGGTTTTCGTACTGTAGTTTCGATGAATGAAACGGACGGCCTTATTCTGAACTGATTCTAGCCTATTAATAAGGTAAAGTTGATGAGGAGCCCATATGGTGCCAGCAAATTCAAGTTTCGATCTAACGAGGGTTTTATATGCAGTAAGCTTCACGTCATGTTGAGCAAGGTATAAATGCCTTCTCAGTAATCCCAGAGTTCTTAATGAAGTGTTAACATTGTTTTCGATATGGGCATTCCAGGTTAGATCATCGGTGAAAGGGATACCTAAGTACTTGTATGACTGAGTGGATAAAATAGGATCGCAAAAAATTTAGTACGAGGGAGTGGGGTGTTTTGAGGAATTAAAAGAAATAAGCTTGGTTTTAGTAACATTGATGTTCATTTGCCATGTTAAGCACCATTCACCCAAGATTGTCGATGTCGCGTTGGAGGGGCTCCGAATCGCTACGATGATAAATTTGGCGGTACAGTACACAGTCATCAGCAAAAAGCCTCACTGATGACGAGATTAGTGAAGGTAAGTCGTTTATGTAGATGAGAAACAAAAGTGGACCTTAGACGCTGCCCTGTGGAACTCCGGATTTAACTGAAATGGCGGGCGAGGACGTGTCATCTATACATACATACTGCTTACGATTGGTGAGAAATGATGAGATCCAACTGATGATTTTATCATATATGTTTAATTGAGAAAGCTTTAGAAGTAAGCGTTGATGAGGGACACTATCAAAGGCTTTAGCGAAATCAATGAAAATTGCGTCCGTAGTATAAGACTCATTAAAGTTAACGTGAAGATCTGTTACGAATTCAAATAACCGAGTATCACAGGAAAGATGTTTGCGAAAGCCGTGTTGGTGAGGGTGAAGATAGCTAAAGCTGTTAAGATAGTCCATGACTTGAGAGTAGATGACATGTTCGAATATTTTACATGGAATTATTGTCAGAGAGATGGGTCTGTAATGTGAAGGGTCGTTGTGGTATCCGTGCTTATGTACAGGGATGACTTTTGCAACTTTCCAATCCAGCGGGAATTCTGACAAATCAAGTGAAGCTCGAAAAAGGCGGCACAAAATAATTGATATTTTGTCTTTGGTTATTTTGAGAAAGTTTCAGGTGATGTTATCGTCCCCGCAAGCCGCTTTGTAGTTGGCATCGGAGATGTTGTAGATTTGCCTGCCCACGGTGTTATTTATTTATTTATATTGTGCCTACATCGCCCTGTGGGTCTTATGGTAGGGAATGTTTAGAAAACATTATAACAAGTGGAAAAAGAAAACGAAACTATCATCAATCTACACAACATCTTCCGGGAGGTCGTTCCACTCTCTCGCGGTTTTGACGAAAAAATTAATTAGCAAAACTCTCCCGTCCCGTAAGTGGGGACAGCAACCTTTTTAGAATTATCACAACGGGAAGAGACGTAGGATGGCTCCATAAGATAAGTGACTTTATCAATTCCTGTTTTGTTGTGAAAGACACGGTGAAAGAATTTTAGTCTTAGTTTTTGTCTTCTACATTCGAGTGTTTCCCATCCCAGCATAGTTTTCATATCTGTAACGCTAGCATAAGGGTCATAGTTGTTCAGTACAAGTCGCGCGGCCTGATTTTGAATGTTTTCTAGTTTATTGATAAGGGTGTCGTGATAGGGGTCCCACACAACCCACGCGTAATCAAGGATCGTTCTTACTAAATAAAAATAAAGTGTTTCTTTAACGTTTCGTGGCGGATCTAACATTTCGACGGATAAAATAAACATTTTACTAGCCTTTCCGATTGTGCGTTCTATATGGCTGTTCCATTTTAGAGAAACCGCAAATAGCACTCCTAGGTAAACAGACTCGAACAAGGTACATAAAACGGTTCCGTTGATTAGATAGCTATGACGATCGTGCAGCTTACTTCTAGAGAAACGAATATGTTTGCATTTACTTAAATTTAGGCTCATTTTCTATTGATGGCGCCAAGAAGATAAAATATTTATGTCGGTTTGTAATATGGCCAGGTTGTCTGACGTGTTTATTTCCCTGTACAATACACAGTCATTAGCGAACAGTTTAATATGAGTGTGTAATATTTGGTGATGTCATTTTTGTATATGCGAAAACATTAAGGCCCTAAAACACTCCCTTGTTGCACACCCGACTTAACCCGAGTTGATGGAGATATAGTACCGTTTAAAACAACGCGCTGCTCTCGACCTTCTAAATAATTTCGTATCCAGTTCAAGACGTTTAGATCTATGTTTAGCAAAGCAAATTTATACAATAATAACTGATGGTGGACCGTGTCAAATGCCTTTCGAAAGTCTAAGAACACGCAGTCGACATATTTCCTGCTGTCTAGTGAACTGGATATATGATGGTAAAATTCTACCAGCTGGGTGTTGCAAAAGTAGCCGCTTCGAAAACCATGCTGTGAGAGAAAAAAGAAGTGTATTGAATCCAGAAACGAGTAAAGGTCACTATAAATAATGCGTTCAAATAACTTACATGAGATCGATGTCAATGAAATAGGGAGATAATTTCCAACACTGACTTTAGATCCCGATTTAAAAACTGGTGTAACGTGTGGCATATTCCAATCCATTGGAACCATCCCCGTCTTTAAAGGGCAACTCCGGTCCATACGTTCGATTTTGGGATTATGACTGTTTTAGTGCAGTCAGCGTTTCTGAATTGCAAGGTGTAATTTTTTCTGGTTATTGTGCGTAGTTTTAGAGATATCGACGCCTCAAAGTTTTGTTTCGGGCGCGCCCAACAAAACTGAAACTAGCCGCTCGAGGCCCCGGCAACACTGGAAATCGGCCGCTATGTGAACGTGACGTCAGGATCGTTCTCGTTCAACGACTACGCAGGCCGAGCGGCACCTACCTCTGTTGCGCCAGCCGTCTGAAAATAGGAGGTAAGCTGATTTTGTTTTAATTCTGTGTACGTGGTAGTTATCCAGCATATGTAGCAAGCGTTAGTGCGTATACCCAAAAGCTAGCGACTGGAAAACCCGTGAACTCGTACGGTGCCGTAATCGGCGGCCGCCGTCGTATATCGTGCGATTTGCCGTACTCGTCGCTTGTATACCCAGAAGCTAGCGACTGGAAACCAAGTGAACTCGTTCGGTGCCGTACTCGGCGGCTGTCGCCAGTGTGTGCGGTCTTCCGTACTCGTCTCTAGGCCTAAATTGGCATCGGGGCTCTGTGGATGAAGCGGCGTTGCTCTACGCCGCGCTGCCAGTGACGTACAGTACTGGGGGCCCTCTCGCTTTCGCGCTGCGGGTCAGTCCCAAACACGACGCCTTGAGGCTCTCCGGCGCGGGCCGCGGCGCCGAACACACGTGTGCTGGTCTTTACATCGTCTGTTTTTTTGTTCTTTTTTCCTCGGGCGCGCAAAAGACTAAGTCCAAAGTCCACTCGTCGAACAGCGTTCACCCACACCTTCTCCAATTTCCGGTCCGTTGGAAACTTGTGAAAAAGCACCTCCGTGTTGCGCAGCGGGTTGTTTGAGCAGCCCTCAGCGCATACAAGTTGCACTCGGCAACTTTTGAGGAACAGCTGGGCAGTCTTGGGCGCACCGAGTTGCTCGCTAAAACGAGTTTTGGAGTCCTTAGCTACACGGGCTACAGATAAAAGCAACGGCTAAACACGCCAATCACAAGCCGAAGTAGCGGTGGTAGCGGCTCAAAGAAGCGCACTCCGCGCAACGCCCGGACCGGAGGAAAAAAGGAGAACGATACTGACGTCACGGCCCAATGTTTCTTTAGCGATCGGCAACCCGCTTGCCGCCCGCTAAGGAGCAGCGCTCGCGGCAGGTCGCATTTTTATTATCGGCATTAGTTGAGAATGCGGCGTCCCACGGACGTAATATTTTTCTGGGGTCGTATTTTGTGTCACTACAGCGATACCAGTAATTTATTTCATTTTGAGTTTTGGCCGGAGTTGCCCTTTAAAGTTTCATTGAATATAACAAAAAGATAACGCGCTATAGATTCACTGCACTTAAGTAAAATAACAGGGGAAATGCCATCAGGGGTGACGGCCTTGGTTGCATCAATTCCGCGCAGCAACTTCACGATACCGTTCATGGCAATTGTAATGCTGGGCATTACGCTTTGCTGTGTTTGGTAAGCGAGTAGAGATACCAGATGCGGAGTCTTCCGAAAAACATAATATGTGAATGACCCTCGTTCGTACATAGACTGCAAATGCTTTCCTTTCGTCCGGACGTTCACAAAAGCAACTGTTTACTTCTCCACCTTTTACTGTGCTATGCTCACCAAAGTATAAAATGATGAGCCCTATCACCAATAGTCCAATGACAAGAAAGAGGCCGACGGCCTTGGCAAATGCAGTATTTTTCATCCTGAAATAAAATAGATTCATTTATACATACCCAAATCACATATACACAGTATATATAGCGATGCCAGAAATTGTCCGGCACTTGCTACCTACTTTTATAGGGTATATAATTTGAGGGCTTGCTTTCACAGTCAAACCCGCGAATTTCAGAAAATATAACTGTACACAAAGCAATGTTAAAGACGGAAACAATTTATTCAAGGAAACCACTGATGTCCTGCTTTGAAACTGGTAGCGCCTAAGAGCCGGCAAGAAGGTTCCTTTTCGAGTATAGGATTTGCGTCACAGTAGTGATGAGAGCAACGGTGCACATTGAATTCACAGATTTCGGGAGTAGTCATGAGGGGCATAGTGTCATTTTTGATTGAATAATCGCTGTGCCCCTTCTCTTCCCCAAAAAGGGAGGACGAAGATCGTTGTAGCCCTTCTACAATAGAGCCTATACACATCCATTCTTTTTGTAATAAACATAAACGATATTCGGTGGCTTAGACGTTCCTGATGCTGAAAAACGGTCCGGAAACTTTGGCTCCTGCACATTGAAAGTTCTAGCTTTCACCGAATTTGCACCGAGCAGCTCAGTTATACCGTGTGAAAGTTCAGGGCGGAGTTCTCTTCCAGAAACAATCAGAACAAACTTGCCAAAGTCAACATCAGGCGCGGTTCCCAGACCACCAATTTAGCGAAGCTGTTAATTTGCAGCGCGATATCCTTGTAGGCACAGCGAGCGGACGAGAGTACGTTGTCTGCTTGCTGAGCTATTGGCTGATGACGTTGCAAATTAAAAGCGTCGCCATCTCGGTCGTCTGCGACCACTCGGGTCGTTGCTTTGTACAAGTTATCTGCTGGCATTTGTATATAAATAGAACTACAGCTTGAATATTACAACGTAAAATTGACCGCATGAGTTGAACATTTGATGAAAGTTCGAGCTTTCCATGTGCAGGCGCCGATTCTTCCCGCTTGCCTTAAAGCGTCGAATACGCTTGTGCCGCCTTGCGTATATTATAGGAGACTCAACTTTATCCTTGGAACTGTCTTCCCTTAACAAAGACACAATGTTGTGGCTAGTGGGACTTTTAAAATACGTTTTTTTTAAGTCCAACTAACATTCACGATTAAAAAAGTCCGAAATGGATTCAACTCGCTATTCTATAAGATATGCAAGGATGGTGAACGCAATTCACAAGGATGATACTAGAATTTTCAAGTGGCGACTAAGACACAAGGAAACACACGATGAAGGAAAAGGTGTTCATGACTCTTCTACACTACTGAAAAACAAAGAACTGTCGTACTTTATACTCGCCTCTACAGGTTCCTAACCGCCCTATTAGAAAAGTCAAATGAAAACTGTGTCTTGGAGTTAAGGTATCCCAATGTAGGCTTATTGAAGTTATTCTAATACAAACAAATTTAATTTGTATTCGATAAACCTATAAACTTGATAACATTCCTCATTGAAAAACAATTCACTCAATAAAAGTGAAAATTTTAGGGCAACATATCTCGACGAGCGCACATTAATATTTATCCACACAAACACATCCCAAAACTAATATGTATTAATTGTCTCAGATTAAGTCGCAAATCACTGTAGGAAACTAGCGAGTACATGTTTCAGAATCGAGTTTCGTAGTCCCCGGCAACACTGGAAATCAGCCGCTATGTGACGTGACGTCAGGATCGTTCTCGTCCAACGACTACGCAGGCCGAGCGGCACCTACCTCTGTTGCGCCAGCCGTCTGAAAATAGGAGGTAAGCTGATTTTGTTTTAATTCTGTGTACGTGGTAGTTATCCAGCATAGCTAGCAAGAGTTAGTGCGTATACTCAAAAGCTAGCGACTGGAAAACCCGTGAACTCGTACGGTGCCGTACTCGTGGCCGCCGTCGTATATCGTGCGATATGCCGTACTCGTCGCTTGTATACCCGAAAGCTAGCGACTGGAAACCAAGTAACTCGTTCGTGCCGTACTCGGCGGCTGTCGCCGTGTGTGCGGTCTTCCGTACTCGTCTCTAGGCCTAAATTGGCATCGGGGCTCTGTGGATGAAGCGGCGTTGCTCTACGCCGCGCTGCCAGTGACGTACAGTACTGGGGGCCCTCTCGCTTCGCGCTGCGGGTCAGTCCCAAACACGAAGCTCCGTCTCGCCCGTCCCCCGTCCGTCCTCACCACAAATCTTTTTCGAGTAATCCGCATACAATCCGCGACGAGGCACGAGATACTTTCACCCTCCAACAAGATAAACTTCGCAGATGAACAGCCGTGACACGAGAGCAGAACCAGCAGGACTGCGTCAACTGAGCACATCCACTCCAAACACTTGACGGAACCAGACCACCAGATCACACCCGAGGAACCACGGGAATTAAAACACACAACGTACAGAAAATGACACAAAGAAAACTGAAGCACCGGCGAATGTTTCCTCGAGCAGGGGCTATGCCTAGAATCAATGGCGTCACCGCGTTACAGGGTCCCGTGCGAACAAGGACGTTTAAATAGGGCAGGACCCGGCATGACGTCATACCCAGTGACGCCGGAAGAACAACCGAATCCCAGACTGCCCCGCGCACCGATGCTCTTTCATCCAAACTAAATTCAACCATGCTCCCATCGTCTGCTCTCCGCTCGGTCGTTAGGCTTAGGCTACGTCTGCTCCGTGCCTGCGGTCTGCTTCGTCTGCTCGCTGTCGCGGCTGGCTTTCGATTCGATCGGCGCACCAAAAGATGTTTCGATGCGAACCCGAATACTCATCACGGCGGAGTGAAACCACATCTTCCTCGAAGCAGAATTTGTACGGCTTTCTCAACCCGCGATGCCCTTCTCAGCGTTCGTGCCTACGATGACTGACTCGCGATCGCTTTCCAAAGACGCGCTACGACGACTCGTTCGAGACGACGCTCCAGGCGCGGTCGCGCGGTGTCGAGAGCGTCCGCTACACGCCGACTTCCTAGTCCTACTGGTCCTGCAGTGTTGGGCTCGAAATCTCGCCGTTCGACACCGATTCAGTCGGTGGTCGTCTAGAGCGTCTCAACTCTAGTCACGTTACTTGGTCTGCTGGGCAACCAGGCGGTCGTTTATAAGAATCTCATCCAATTCCGACCATACCGGTTTAAAAGTCTCCCGTTAAGCGCTGTTTCAAATAACAGTGGTGCCGCCATTACTTTACGGTGCCACAATCGCGTGCCACGGAACATGTCATCGCAAACGCGGTTTGTTTGCACCGAAATTAATGGCGCCGCCCCACTCACTAGGCTTCCCATTGGTCAAGAAATGCTCGTCGCGGTCGTGGCCACGCCTACTTCCGTTACACACTTCGCTCCATGCAGTTGGGTAGGACTCACCTCCTGCCCATTATAACCTCCTTGCGTGCGAAAGCACGTTTTGCAAACAGTGTGATCGTACTCTGCTCTCGACTCGCGATTAAAAACAGATCTTTTGTCCTGCCTTCTGCTGCTCCTGCGTAGCTAACTGTTTCCGTTGGTGGCCCAGTGGGCGTTGTGCCGGTTGCCGGAGAAAAGAAGTCGTTTGAAAGTTATTTTCGCGCTCTTGGGAGTGCTTCATACGCAATCTCAACTTTCAAGTCAACTCGCATGCCAAGTGGAACCTATTAAGGTACGGAGAGTTAGCACTACTGTCTATGAGTTTTGTAGTAGTAGGATGCCTAGAGCCCGTCATTGTATACTTTCTATTCGGGCGTGTTCTCACGCTCTTGTACCCGGGCGCATCTGACTTCGGTTCAACCTTTGATGACTTTTTGGCACCGTGAGAGCTTCTCTTGTTGTATAGCGTAGGTGATTTAAGATTCACTCTCATGCAGTTGTATCTCTCGACAGTGCGTTACCCAGTCGCCTTTTTGTGCAGAGGGCTCCGCACGTAGCGAATTGACGCTCTTATTTTGCTACTCCTTACTCAGGCTATATATATATATATATATATTTTTTTTTTTTAAAGTTATGATACACGTTGAGGTGGACGGCGGAGAAAAGCTCACCTGGAAAATCTCACCGCAGAAAAGTTCACCGGAGGAAAGTATCCGCAAAACTGTCCGATGTAGAAAAAGGTCACCAGCCTTCTGACAGACGCAGATAAAGCTCACCTACGAATCTACGGCTTGAGCGTTCATTCGAGTGAAATACGTTCACCAACTGAAATGTGATGGCATTCCTTAGCGCATGCCGTCATTCTTCACTTCACTATAAGAATCTTTTTATACAAAAAGCCTCATAGCACGTCAGGCGTTGCCCGATGAAAATTGAATAAATAATTTCGATAGAACGCTAATTAAAAATAAAAAAAGATAGCCGCGGAAGGGGGGGGGGGGTGGATATAACCTGTGTAGATGGCTAAATTTGGAGTAGTTTCTCGATATTTATTTATGAAATGTCATTTTATATTGTACACTATCACTATAGTGCCAAATGTCCACATTTTCTCCACTTGTTTAAGAGCAGTGGTAAACGTTCACCTCATTTCATGGCAAATAAGAAATGTCGTAATATGCCATTCCGGCTGGCTTTCGATTCGATCGGGCGCACCAAAAAGATGTTCGATGCGAACCCGAATACTCCACGGCGGAGTGAAACCAACATCTTCTCGAAGCAGAATTTGTACGCTTTCTCAACCCGCGATGCCCTTCTCAGCGTTCGTGCCTACGATGACTGACTCCGCGATCGCTTTCCAAAGACGCGCTACGACGACTCGTTCGAGACGACGCTCCAGGCGCGGTCGCGCGGTGTCGAGAGCGTCCGCTACACGCCGACTTCCTAGTCCTACTGGTCCGGCAAGTGTTGGGCTCGAAATCTCGCCTGTTCGACACCGATTCAGTCGTGCGTCGTCTAGAGCGTCTCAACTCTAGTCACGACTTTCTGCTGGGCACCAGGGCGTTCGTTTATAATAATTCATCCAATTCCGACCATACCGGTTTAAAAGTCTCCCGTTAAGCGCTGTTTCAAATAACAGTGGGTGCCGCCATTACTTTCGGTGCACACAATCGCGTTGCCACGGAAATGTCATCGCAACGCGGTTGTTTGCACCGAAATTAATGGCGCCGCCCACTCACTAGGCTTCCCATTGGTCAAGAAATGCTCGTCGCGGCTCGTGGCACGCCTACTTCCGTTACACTTCGCTCCATGCATTGGGGATAGGGACGCCACCTCCTGCCCATTATAACCTCCTTGCGTGCGAAGCACGTTTTGCAAACAGTGTGATCGTACTCTGCTCTCGACTCGCGATTAAAAACAGATCTTTTGTCCTGCCTTCTGCTGCTCCTGCGTAGCTAACTGTTTCCGTTGGGTGGCCCAGTGGGCGTTGTGCGGTTGCCGGAGAAAAGAAGTCGTTTGAAAGTTATTTTCGCGCTCTTGGGAGTGCTTCATACGCAATCTCAACTTTCAAGTCAACTCGCATGCCAAGTGGAACCTATTAGGTACGGAGAGTTAGCACTACTGTCTATGAGTTTTGTAGTAGTAGGATGCCTAGAGCCCGTCATTGTATACTTCTATTCGGGCGTGTTCTCACGCTCTTGTACCCGGGCGCATCTGACTTCGGTTCAACCTTTGATGACTTTTTGGCACCGTGAGAGCTTCTCTTGTTGTATAGCGTAGGTGATTTAAGATTCACTCTCATGCAGTTTGTATCTCTCGACAGTTGCGTTACCCAGTCGCCTTTTGTTTGCAGAGGGCCTCCGCACGTAGCGAATTGACGCTCTTATTTTGCTACTCCTTACTCAGGCTATATATATATATATATATATTTTTTTTTTTTTAAAGTTATGATACACGTTGAGTGGACGGCGGAGAAAAGCTCACCTGGAAAATCTCACCGCAGAAAAGTTCACCGGAGGAAAAGTATCCGCAAAACTGTCCGATGTAGAGAAAAGGTCACCAGCCTTCTGACAGACGCAGAATAAAGCTCACCTACGAATCTACGGATTGAGCGTTCATTCGAGTGAAATACGTTCACCCAACTGAAATGTGATGGCATTCCTTAGCGCATGCCGTCATTCTTCACTTCACTATAAGAATCTTTTTATACAAAAAAGCCTCATAGCACGTCAGGCGTTGCCCGATGAAAATTGAATAAATAATTTCGATAGAACGCTAATTAAAAATAAAAAAAGATAGCCGCGGAAGGGGGGGGGGGTGGATATAACCTGTGTAGATGGCTAAATTTGGAGTAGTTTCTCGATATTTATTTATGAAATGTCATTTTATATTGTACACTATCACTATAGTGCCAAATGTCCACATTTCTCCACTTGTTTAAGAAGCAGTGGTAAAACGTTCACCTCATTTTTCATGGCAAATAAGAAATGTCGTAATTATGCCATTCCGGCTGTGTCAAA
The DNA here is from genome assembly GCA_013358835.2 of Ixodes persulcatus. Taxonomy (NCBI): domain Eukaryota; kingdom Metazoa; phylum Arthropoda; class Arachnida; order Ixodida; family Ixodidae; genus Ixodes; species Ixodes persulcatus. The sequence continues at coordinate 253,939 of JABSTQ010010203.1, forward strand.
ATTAAATAATAGAAACTCTTATATCGTGTGTCCGAACACTGTGCTAAAAGACGACATTGTGGTCACAGAAGCCACCAGAACACAGCACGCGCGGCTCTCGCAAGCAGCCAATCTGCCGGCCATTTGTAAACGGCGGACAATAATAAATACTAAGTATTCGGCGGTAGTCTCCCTACCTAAACGAATACAACACGGATGACGAGACTTGGCACGATCTAACGAAGCCTGGACAAATACCGCAAACCATGCCGACCCAAGGAAACATCAAAGCCTTCACAGGCAATTCATGGGCGCATAGGGTTCTACTTCGTGACCGATTCCCTCACGAGCTTGGAAAAAATTGGGCACTGCTGCTCACGCTTTGCGGCCCAGAAACGTACGACGTCCTTCGAGATTTAGGGGCTCCTCGGACGCCGGGAGATATTGCCGCGCGCGCAGCTGGTCAAGTAGGCAGCACGCGCGTGGCCTAACGGTTATCGTACCTGCCTTCCACGCGAAAAGCCAGGGTTCGATTCCTGGGAGCGACGTTTCTTTTGCCTATCCCTGCAATTTACTGTTCTAGCATATTCGAGAATCCTGGTGCTTGTTCGAGGTGCGAATGTTCTACGCGTCGAACTTTCTGCGCCGATTATTCCAGAAGCTCACGCGTGTACATAAGGGGCTTCGCGGAGCGAGCCAGAGTCAGTTTTCGCCCCAGCGTTCGACTCTGCTATCACGCCGATCTCGACGCCCGCGACGCTCTGTTCTCTTCTGTTGTTATCTTTTGTTTTCCTTTTATTTTTGGGCACAAGTTCGCCCCATTAAACGTTTCAGTTTCCCCCAGTTATTCTTTGTTTTCTTGGCTGTTCCTACGTGACATTTTGGTGGAGGTGCGGGGTACTTTTGCATTCTATGCCTGTGGACCGTACCCCTCCGAAAAACACGCCGGCCAAGTGACGTTCTCAGCCCCGGGAGGCTACCCTTCGCAGAAGATCAGATCAAGGGCCCGGTCAAGTCGCCGTAACCAAGGCCTACCGCCGGAACTCGGACCCCTGCCGCAGAAGTCAAAGAAGAAGACCGCAACGATGACCGCTCCGCCCGTCGTTGTCCTGCCCGTCGCCCCCCGATCGCCGACGCCTTTCCATGGAGAAATCTATGAAGACGTCGAGGACTGGCTCCTTCACTATGAGCGCGTGGCCCGCCACAACGCATGGAACGTCGAGCAACGCCTCCAGAACCTCTATTTCTCGCTGGAAGGCACCGCGAGGCACTGGTTTGAAAACCACGAGGCATCGCTCACTTCGTGGGATATCTGCGCCACCGAGTTGAAGCGAACCTTCTCAACCAACAACGGCGACAGAAATGCGGAGGACCTGCTTCAGACGCGGACACAAGCCCCCGACGAAAGCGTGACAAGCTACGTTGAAGACGTGCTACGCCTGTGTAAACGCGCCGACCCGCAAGCCGCCGAGGAGAAGAAGTTGCGCTTCCTCATGAGGGGCGTCAAAAGCGAGATCTTCGGTGGCCTTGTCCGCAGCCCCCCGACGACGGTAGACGGCTTCGTGGCCGAGGCGACCAACATCGAGCGAGCGCTGTCGGCCAGAGCTGTGCACTATCAACGACTCGCCGGTGTGTCGACGGTTCCGGGTGTCTCGCCACCTCGCTGCAATGTCGACGGTGTCGGCATCGAACACCTTCGGCAGATCATCCGCGACGTCGTCCGCGATGAGCTCAGGAAGCTACTGCCGGCTTCTAACCGCCCGGCTTCGCTCTCGATTGCCGAGGTGGTTCGAGAGGAAGTACAGCGAGCTTGCCAGCCGGACACTCCCATCATCGTTCCAGCTCCCATAGAACCGGCGCTGAGCTACGCCGCAATGGCCCGACGACACACGCCCGTTGCGCCGCAGCCGCGAAGTGAGCCTTCAGCACCGAGGCAACCGCCCCACGTCCACTCAGAGCAACCTGCGCCGAGGAAGACGGACGTCTGGAGGACCGCCGACCGACGCCCGTTGTGCTATCACTGCGGTGAAGCCGGCCACATTTACCGTCGATGCCCCTACAGACAACTGGGGCTGCGCGGGTTCCACCCGAACGACCCGCGCCCAAGGTACGACGAACGCCCTCGCGCCATCGAGGAGTACCTCCGACGCTCGCCCTCCCCCGTGTCGTCCCTCCGCCGTGAAGCCCGCTCTCCATCGCCACGACGTTCAGCGTCCCCTGCGCCCCGACCCCGTCGAGAGAGTCTGTCTCCCCTGCGTCGCCGGGAAAACTAAGTGCGGCAACGCCTGGAGGTGACGTTGCCGAAAACGACGGATACAAACAGCCTCCAAGAACGCCGGAGCGTTCCCACTCTCCTGACGCCCCGCATTGCACCGACGCCACTGCAAACGGTGTCCAACAACCTAAACGTTGTTATCGACGGCCTCGACGCATCGCACTCGTGGACACCGGAGCAGACTACTCAGTCTTGAGTGGGAGGCTCTCTCGCCGCCTTCGGAAAGTTACGACGTCGTGGGACGGACCGCAGATACGAACCGCCGGCGGACATCTCATCACGCCTGTTGGCAGGTGCACCGCTCGCGTTGAGATCCACGGTGAAACCTGCCCTGTGAAGTTCGTCGTTCTGCAAGACTGTTCGAGGGACGTCATTCTCGGATGGACTTCTTTGTGAATACGGTGCCGTCATCGACCTTGGTGAGAACAGATTGAACGCTGCGCAAGCCTGTTCTGCCTTCAGAGAAACCCCAAACAGCGCCAGCCGCCGTCCGAGTCGCTGCCGACCACGTGAACCTGCCGCCGCGATCAAGTGTTGTCGTACCCGTCGTGACCGATGCAGCTAACTGCGGCGAAGTTGTTCTGGAAGGCAAACCTCCAGTTGCTTCTAGGAAGAGGGATAGGCGTCGCACGAGGAGTAGCTGACCTTCAGGATGGCCGCACTGTGGTCCTCGTGACGAACTTCCGGAATGAAACGCAACACCTCACAAAAGGTGCAGCCGTTGGCCACGTCGAGGAACTCCGAAACTCCGCCGAAATCGCCGCCATTACTGACGAATCCTCGCCACCTCAGCAAGACAGTACGTCGCCAGCGCAGCTCGACATCGACCCTAAGCTTCCGGACCCGAGACGACGGCAGCTGATTAAGCCTCCTCACCGAATACCGTGACTGCATTGCGACGTCGTCGAAGGT